>JADRCD010085250.1:0-11009 GCA_019843815.1 Montemys delectorum | reverse complement strand
CTCTCTCTCTCTCTCTCTCTCTCTCTCTCTCTCTCTCTCTCTCTCTCCTTCCCTTCCTCCCTCTTTCTCTGTCTCTCCTTTTTCTTCCCAGCTGTCATACACCTCTGCCTTTTATTTACCTCGTGGTGTATTATAACACCACAGACCCAATACAAACAATGTAACCAAGTGGCCGCAGAACCAAACTTCTCAAACTAAAAGCCTGAATTAACTTTTTTCCCTTCAAATTGCTCATCTGGTGTATTTTGTCACAGTTGTGAAAAGTTAATTAATGGAAAGGGCCATGAAACAAACCACATAATCAATTATTTTTTTTAATTCCAATATCCCCACCTTACAATGAATGTTTAGAAAATGTATGAAATATTTAAAATATTAATGGGTAATATTTGCTGATTTTTTGAAAGATTAAAATGAGTGATCTGCTAGATAAAAGAGGGGAGGTTAATTTGTATCTAAAGTAAATATCATGATTTTTTTTATGGACAATAAGATTTTACCTGGAGATATTTCCTTACTTTCCTTGGTTTTTTTTTTCCTCCTTATAATAGAATGCAGCAGAATAAGAAATGTATGAATACATTTGATGAGCACCTGTAAAGGCTGCTAAATCCAAGAGCACGGTGTAGGATCTAACAAAGGTCTTCCTGCTGTATCACAACGTGTTAGAAGGGAGCTGGACTTAGGCAGAGAGGAAGCCTGAACTGAAGGCAGGCTTTGAATTAGAAACTGTCTCTACAACTAACCCACTCCATGATAGGAACATTGTTATGCTCATGAGATGACCCAGACACCCCTTAAAGGCCCCGATTCTCACTACTGCTGTAATATCAGTTAATTTTAGCAGGTATTTTGGAAGATACACACACCCTTAGCAGAAATATAAATAATACTCCATTCAATAAAATGAGATATGTTTATGAAAAGATACTGAATCATAGACTATAAACTGAGTTTTAAATGTTAGACGACAGGGGTTAGGTTTCATGATGAATGCAATGGGGAATGTCCAGAAATTTTAGTTGTATAGCGATTACATGAACATAGGAACTCAGAGAAATGTAACAACAGCATACTTTGAGAAAGGCTACAAGGAGAAAGCTAAGTGTCTGTTATAGCAGAGAGAGTACTTGAGTTAGAGCAGTGCCTGTTAAAATAATCTTACATGCACATTCAGAACACCTTGAATGTGCATATTGGCAGGAATCGGCAAGATGAAAAGGTAAGCAAGGAAGGAAATTTCAAAGATGTTTAGGTTTCATAGGTCTTAAAGTAGCTTTGTTACAGACAAAAGAAGCTGGAAAAGAAAACCCTTTGGAAGGCAAGAAAATAATAAATCTGACTTTGAAGACTGAATTATTTTTTTTATTAGATGTTTTCTTATTTACAATATCTCCTTTCCCAGGTTCCCCTCCAAAAAAAAACCTGAAACAATCCCCTGTTCCCTCCCCGCCCCCCCTGTTCACCATCCCACCCCCTCCTGCTTACTGGCCCTGGCATTCCCCTACACTGGGGCATAGAGCCTTCACCGGGCCAAGGTCCTCTCCTCCCATTGATGACCAGCTTGGCCATCCTCTGCTATACGCATGCTGCTGGAGCCATGCGTTCCCCCATGTGTACTCTTTGGTTGGAGTTTTTGAAGACCGAATTATCAATTTAAAAAATGTTCTGAAACTATCAGCAGTAAGGAAGGAGCTGCAATGCATAACGAATCACATCCTTAAATACATCAAATACCAATCAGTGACATTCCTAAAGTTCTTGCAATAGATCTAAGAATATTTTTTAAATCACATATATTTAAAAGAGGGAGAACTTACATTAAAGGGTCAAAACTTTCTATTTTAAATTTAGCATCCAGTACATTTTTGCAGAGATTATAACCAAGGTTGGATACCATTTTTTAATATTTGTAAAATGGTATCAAGTTACTTTTAAAGAATAGAAAAAATTAATAACAGTCATAATTATCAATTATGGCAGTTATAAACTATCACTGTTTATATGCCTGTGAATGTTAGGTATAGCAAATAAGAATAAGTCTATCAGATACTACTCTTTAAAAGCCAAATAATGAATAGCTAGTGAATCTGAAAGTTACCTCTTACCTACATTAAAATTTAAAGATTGTATTGAAAGTGTGTATTTAAGGATTTGAAATTACTGAGATAACACATTTAATTTAGACATTTTAAAGATTTTTTAAATTTATTTATGTTATTTATTGATGAATATTTATCTGTGCACCACATGAGTACAATGGCTGTGGAGGCAAGTCAACTCCTGGGACTTGAGTTACAAACCATTGTGAGCTGCCATTGTGTGCTAGAAATTGAACCTCGGTCTTCTGAAAATTGTAGCCAGTGCACTTAGCTGCTGAGTAATGTCTCTAGTGATTTAATTAAGAAATTTTAAAGGCTGGATTTCATTGTGCAGTGTGAGGCTACAGGACCAAAATATGTGTTATATGTAAATTCATTGACTATCACTTTATTATCAAAGTCAGTATTATCTAAGAGCAATAGATGTATGAGCTCAGAAGTATAAGCCCTTAAATACAGACTGCCATTCCATCCTCATCTATGGCAGACTTAACACACACAGCAGATTATCCAAAACAAGACTTGACTTTTTAGTGATAAGAAGCCAGGCTGAGCTATGCAAGCTATTCAAACTGCCGCTGTAATGAAAGAACTAAAATTCATTTTCTCCCCACAGGAACTCACGGGAGGGCTAAAGAACTGTGTTATAAATAACCAATGTTACCTTCTTCCCCTACTGTGAGGAGGCTTTCTAGAGCTTCTGGGGAACACAGTCAGCCTCTCCACTCACCCCCATCACGGAGGCCATCAGAAAATGAAACGGCTTCTCAGGGGGCAAATTAACAAAGAAGACATTTCAAATGCTCATCAACTGCTAGAACTCTGTGGGATCTGAAGTGGCTACCACATTAAGAGTCCAAAGTAAGCAAGCACAAAATCCTGAAAAGTATGTTAAAACCTATAAAACAGATACATTAACATCTCCAAGCCAAGAGAAAACAGATTTTCTATTTAACATTTTTCAATGTTCTTTGCATGTGTGAGAGCACATGTGTATGCATATCTGTGTACAGATTGACATCACGTGCCTTCTTCAATTTCTCCTTCATTATTCCTTGCTATTTTGTAGCACTGTAGCTGTCCTGATGGAGAATGAACAGAAGGGCAGGGATAAGGGTTGCAATTTACAGAAGTGCCAGATGCTAATAAGTGTTGCCCTCTGTCTCAATACACTTGAGAAGATGTGCTAAGATGGTTGTACACCGCTGAGCTAGGGTCTCTAGAACCTGGAACTCAGCAATTCCACCAGTTTGTCTGGTCGAGGAGCCCCAGGAATCCTCCTATTTCTGTGTCTCCGGTATTAGGGTCACTGATGTATGTTGCTGGACCAGACTTTTCTAAGAAGGTAGTAGAAATCTAACATAGGTTGTCAGGATAGTACAGCAAGCACTTTCCAAGTGAGTCCCCTACCCTCATCACCCACCTCACCAGAACACATATTGACATCTGGTCATCTGAAAAACAATGATTGCTCTAGCTTACATGTTATCTTAAGTAAGATGATGTCATTAATACAGTTGTAGAGAACTGACATGTAAATATTTTTAAAAGGCATATATTAGGATTATTTCCTTTAGATATATCTATGGCATTAAAGGAAAGCCCTGCTTAAATTCTAGGCAATTAAGGGTAAATTCTTGCAAAACAAGTAATTCATTGTACATCTGTGTCTATTTATCATGTTTTATTTTTTTTATTCCATAAGAAAATGCTCAGTGTAATACTAAGCTATTTTTTCCCTTTAAAAAAAAATGATTGATTCTTTGTGAATTTCAAACAATGTGTCCCCAAATCCCCCTCATCTCTCAGTCCTCTCATATCCTCCCTTTGCCTCTGCAACCTCCCCCCAAAATAATATATACACCAACAAGCAACAACAAAAACAAAGCATAGAAAACAACTTATCATTGAAGCTGTAGCGTGTAATAGTGTGTCCCGCAAATCTTCTCCTGCAAATGTTCATTGCAGTGAATCATTAATCTAGTTTGAGATTTCTGTGACACTGTCAATATTGGATCCACACCAGAATTCCTCCTGGTTATCCCTTTATTGCCCTATTTCATGAAGATCCTGCAGCTTTGGGACATGAGGGCTAGCCCTTTCATGGGTCCCAAACATCTGCAGATGATACTGATTTGGGTGTAGGCCCAGTTTCTCACTTTTGCAATGAAATTGTTTTTGAGCACTTTGATCATAAGCATTCTGCATGTAGCTCAGAACCATGAAAAGCCCTGAGGATCCCTTTGAATCCACAAATCAAAGTAAACAGCAAATCTCAAAGTCTGAAGATATTGTTGGTTGTCAAACCCTGTCTGGGCTAAGGATAAAGAGCTACTCAATTGGTCCAGGTTAGTGACGTTGATGAACACCATAAAACAAAGACTGTATAAGTGAAAAGGACAATGTTTCCAATGAGCCTCTTGGACTTTTCCATAGACTGAGGGCCAAGAGCACAATGGGCTCTTCAGTGCCTTGGGAGGCTGTTGGCTCATCAGTGTACAAATGAAAAAGATACCCTTGAAGTGAGAATTTTTCTCTGGTCCAAGTGTGCATAAAAGTGATTCTCATTAAAGACAATGAGCATTCACTTTATAAAAAGCATAAAGTAGTTTCACGTTTGCCTGCTTTCACTGTGGCTCACTGAAGAGATACCCACATATTATTATTCATAATAAAAAACAAACAAAACAAAAACAAAAACAGAAAACAAAAATCCACTCATAGATTTCTTTCTTGGTCAACCCATGCTCCTGTTATAAAATACTACTGACTTGGTGTTTTGTAAACAAGAAAAAATCAATTTCTCACAGTTATGAAAACTGGAAAGTTCAGGACCAAGGAACCATCTGCCTAAGCATATGGTGAGGGTTCTTTTGAGATGTTGACTTTAATATGTGATTCAGTGTGTGATGATAGTTCTTCTGAAATGTTGACATTTGATTGTAAACACTGTGTTGAAGAAGCAAATGAGATTGAAGGTTGAACTTGCCACCTAAGCCTTTTTGGAAGACCTTTCCTAAACTCTCCACTTGCAAATTCCTGCCTCTTAATATTGGAGCTTCAACACGAATTCTGAGGAGACCATACATTTACACCATAGTCATTCCTGTTCCTTCTTGTTCACAAACTGAACATACTCTGCATTCAGTATGTGCCATATGTCTTGCTTGTTAAGTCCAGTGTAAATTTTCCTATGTATGTGTACCCTTCTCATGGAAACCTCTTGAAATAATCATTCCAGTTTACCTTTAGACTTTTATTCTTATAAGAAATAAGCCATTTTGAATGTCATTCACAACAAGCAGATTTACGGCAATTTTGTGAGAAATATAGATATAAATCCTTGAAATTTCTTTAGTACCTTCCTATTTCTCTTTTATGACAGCTTAGAATCAGTGTGACTTCTCTGTTTCTTCTTTCTATCTTTTTATTTTGAACATCAGCCAGGAGCCTGTGCCTGCATTCCCTGACACTATATTGGTCACTCATTCTACAAAACTACTCCCATCCCAATACTACTTTGCGGTCAGCCATAAAGATGCTTGTCAACCTCCACTGCTGAGCCTGCATGCTGTCTAGGACTCTTATTCTAAAATGGTATGATTTTCTCTCTCCTCCTCTCCACCCCATCCTCCTGACAGCTGCCAAGATTTAGTTTAGTTAGCTTGTCCTATTGTTGTCCTTTCAAACTTTAATAAAACTTCCCTTGTACTAAGAAAAAAGGAAACAAGAAAAAAGAGCAAGAGAAAGAAAGAGAAAGGGAAGGAAAAAAAAGAAAGCCGGAAAAGGCCTCTCCAGGGTCATCTGTTGGGGTTCAGGAACCACCATACAAACCATATGAACGCTGATCTCAGTTCAGCAACAATACTTTATTGAACACTCACCCTAATACTGGTCAGATCAGCATCCAGATTGGGGATTGAAACTATGACAACAATCACAACTAGGACACAAAAAACCACAATGAGCTCATATGAAGGTACAGGAAGTACTGCCCTATGGTCAGCTCTGACTCAAGATATTTTAGACATAACAGTTCATATTGACCTTTGATTTGATGGGTCCTACATAAAGCTCTGTGGAATTTCTTAAAATTAAGAAACCTCAGGATGTACGGAACAGAACAGAACTGAACTGAACTGAATGTGTGATCAGCATGACTTTGTTCTGAGTCAAGTTAGTTTTCGTGTCTGTGTCAATGACTGGCAGGCATATATAGCAAGAATATGAAAGAGCTGGAAGGCATGAAACAAAATGGCTACAGTTATTCTGGTGGGGAGGGAAGGGTCAGACCACAACAGCTTTGCCCACTACCTAAATTACTTTCTTATTACTTATATATGAGAATCAACTTTCTCATATATAAAATGAGCACCTATCTTGCATGCATCCATTAACATATAATAAAATAATGCATGCAAATGTCTTAATATAATTCTAGTAATGAAAATCTCTTTATAATTGTTACCTCTTCATGATACAGCCACTCATATTGCTACCATCCCCATTTCTATGTCATGATAAGCATCGGATGTAAAAATTGAATATAAAGCTAGGTTGTTTAGGTTGTGGGTTTTGTGGGACTCCTAATTGTAAGAGTGGGGTGTCTTTATCTCTTTTGTATGCTTCTGGGACCCTTTTCCTCTTACTGAGCTGCCTTGTCTAGTGAGAATTTATGAGGATTTTGTCTATATGAGGACTTATATCAAGTTATATTGAATCTTGTTAAACCTTGTTCAGTTGATATCCCTGGGAGGCCTGCTCTTTTCTAAAGGGAAACAGAGGAATAGGGATCTCGGGAAGTGGGAGTTGTGTGGAGAACTGGAAGAAGTAGAGGGAGAGGAGGCTGTGGTTAGGAGGTATTGTATAAGATAAGAATAAATAAAAAGACACCGAAAACAAAAAGCTAAGGATTAACTATTTTAGTTAAGCTCACACAAGAAACTAACCCTCCAGTACTCCAGAATTATCCATTTTTGTCTCAAATTACAGAGTAATGCTTTGCATATAGCCAAGTCTCACCAAATTCAAATGAATACCAAAATATTGAATTAATCAACAACTAAACACTAAAACCTAGAATACTTAAGAAGTGTGCATCTTACACCACAAGAAATGTGTTGAGATTTCTACTCATGAGCTTAGCAAGGTATTTAAATAAAATTCTATTTCTAGAAAATACCTAGAAAATAAAGAAATCTAGATGATTTGGTGTTCCACTGAACACATATTATAAAATCTGAGATCTATAACATGAATATTGTTTGTATGTGTATATATGCATGTACATATGTATAAAAACCCAAATAAAGTGACAATGATTGATATTATTTAAAGGTTGCCAGGTATTCTCTCTAGATATGTAAACCATTACATATCTAGAAATGATGTTCTAAGAATGTAACTTACAAAGTTCTTGTAGCAACACTGTAGTGGATATGCTGTAAGAATCTGAGACTAGCAAAGAAGCATGTCTGGGCAGGTACAGTAAAAGATGGTAGTGATTAGGACCAAAGCGTTCCATGAAGATGGAGATATGGATATACTTTAGAAATCAACAGTGAGGGAGGGTGTAAGTGTAAGAAGATTAAGGAAGGAAAGCATCAGGGTATTTTTAACCAAGATAAATAGTAAGCAGTGGCACCATTTACTGAAGGGCCATGAGTTCAACAGGAGAAACTAGATTACCTATTAGACTACATTATGATTTCCTCACTAATTGTTCCTTTCCTCAGCCACCAAAAATTCTGTATTTCTCCTCCAGAGGACCAATCTGTCTCTTGGATGCCATTTGATTGTTTCTCTGGATAAGAACTATCTCCCTCCCTCCCTCCCTCCCTCCCCTCTCTCCATGCTCTTTCAGTTTTGTGCTTTACTCCCCCTTATCTTTTCTGTTCCTCATTAGTGAGCTAAAGGTTTGGAAGAATATAAAAGAGAGATGTAGATTTCACATAAATTCCTCTCTCGGGAAAAGGTCATTGAGCCCAGAAGAAGGAACAAACTACCTTGTAAAACTCATCATTAAACTCAGTTTACTTAGTCCCAGAGCACTATTTATGACAAGTCACTAAAATGCCAGCTTATCCCTCAATGAAATGACTCACTCGGCTTTACAGAGATGCTTCTCATATTTTGTTGGATAATGTCTATGGGATACATAACTACTTTATTTTCTCAGGACTAAAAGTTTTTATACCAAAACACTGGTTATGGGAAAAGCCATTCAACAGTAATAATCTTAAAACCATCTCGCATGGATTGATTTTTTTTTAAAGATTTCTCCATAAAGGCAACAGACAGGAAGTACTGTGTTCATTCCTTGAGCAGTTGCACTAGGGTGCTCATTATTGCCTGATGGGAATGCTTAGTTAATGAGCCTTAGGATCACTCCTTGAAACAGAATGGATAACTTAGCCAGATGCTTTCTCACCATCATTTCTCTATCTCCTTGGCAAACATCAATAATAATGCCTATGAAAATTTATAGAAATGCCTTCAAATGGATGACAATTAGAGATAAATCCGGCAGGAAAATGATCTCAGCTTCTCCATGTTAAAAGTTCAACAGAAATAAGGATGAGGGGACCCCTGATGCTCAATCTCTTCAACAGTTAAAATATTTAAGAAGTGCTGAAGTACCCACCTCATATTGTTTGTTTGGCTGCCATGGCAAAAGTTTTAGGAACTGAATCCATAGATGAGTCATGCTGTATGAAATGCTAAACAGAGTCCTAGGCCAGAAGACTGCTCTGGAGTGAGACAGTGACTGCACATGGTGGCTAATAAGATTGTTTTCCCATTTCCCAGCTGAAAGGATCAGCAGCAGAAAGGCAACCTCATCTTAGTATGCACTGTGGGGGCTGCATCAGCTATCCCAGGATAGCTATGGACCAACTCTTGCAATTCTGCCAGCTCCCTGCTGAAGGAAGACAGAACAATTTTCATCTTCTCTGAAGATGTGCACGCCACCTGGGAACTCATTATGGGACAAATATTTTGCAGTTGAAATTGCTGAATTAATCATAGATACAAATCCTCACTCAAAGGGAAAAGATAAGCTTGGGAATCAGATAACATGATGAAGACATTGAGCTCTTCATATCCAAACCTATAAATCATACGAATTATTAAAACACCAGAGGATCTGCGGGTGTGACAATATAAATCACTCCACAGTAAACTGTCAATAAGCCCTAGAATCACTGACGTCAGTTTCAGGAACTAGAGAAAATATATCTTTGTGAGTCTCTGTCTCCCTGAGAATGAAATATTTATATGATATCTTCGCTCTGAAACCTAAGTAAAACTCAGCTTATGAGCAAAACTGGGCCAGTAAATAAGTGCAACAGTAAAATGATTTTTTTCTCTTACTACTTGTTCACATTAGTTTTATAACATTTTTATGTTGTTACTTTACTTAATCTACAAACTTTTAAGGCACAGTGTTGCACCACAATATATTAAATTCAATAGGAAGCACAGGATGTCCCCTAAGACAGTGTTAACAGTGTTTTATTCTTTCTCCTCTCAACCCCATATTTCATGATAATACTCATTAGTGTCTCTCTCTCTCTCTCTCTCTCTCTCTCTCTCTCTCTCTCTCTCTCTCTCTCTCTTTTTCAGAAATTTTTTGGATATGAGTCTTTCCTTTATCAGCAAACCCAGACTTTGAATACAGTTTGAAGGTGAGGCACACATGGGATTAGTACTGGGGAAATAGAATATTGAAAGGGTGATGAAAGGCAATACTTTAAATAAAATGGAAAGCTGCTCTCAGAATGTATTCAGTAACCATTTTCAGGATTAAGGTCTTGAATTCTAATGGCACCTACCTAGGTGTGATTCTAAAGAAAAATGTATATAATATTTCTAGGAGCTAACCCTAGAAAATGGACACAGTGATCATTTTCAACATTTCCCTCATACTTTAGCACATCTCTTGCATCTCACCTTTCATGGGCTACTGATGCTATGTGCAGAACAATGATGTCTTAGTGTTCTACATTACAGTCAAGGACACATTTATATAGTAAGAATTTATACTTCAGAACAGTAGTTCACTTGGAGGCGATTGTGTCCCACAAGGGACATTTGTCAATGTCTGGGGATAATTGTAGTTGTCACAAATAAGGTCAGGAATGCTACTGGATAGAAGCCAGGGATGCTATTTAATATCCTACAATGTGTAGAGTAATAGTCCCCAAGAACAAGTAGTTGCCCAAATGGAAATGTCAATAGTGCTATGCTTTAGACAATTGGTAAGAAACTGAAGTAACGGCCATACTCTTTGTCAACAAAATCATATGGAGATAGAGACCTTTTCATGTATCCTGAGTAAGCTGAAATACTGAACACTTCAATACAAATTTTTAAGCAGTGGTGGTTCAACTTTCTCTTTATGTGTTCCCTGTATTCTGTTCTTATCCCCGTCATGTTTTTCTCAATGCAACAGTCCTGCTTTAAGAGAAAGACCCTACTTGGCAGATCACCACATCTCTCACCTCATTGGCTGAAGTGTAGGAAGGGCATTGAAGTGTTCTCAATCTGAAAAGCTCAGGTGTATGACTTTATAAGTTGATAGTTTAATTACCACATTGAGTTTCTAACTCAAACTTCTACAAAAGTCAGTTATAGAAAGCTTTGTTAACCAAGGACAAATCATTAAGTCAATTTAAGATTGTTTTAGCTAACTCTGCAAAAATCCATGGACAATTCACTCTTTAGCTGTTTTGACTGGGAGACCTTTGTCTTTTCTCTCATGGGTTAGAATTCTTCTGTCATGAGAGATATCTGGACTAGGTCAGCCTATAGACCAATGGTCATCTACTGATAAAACCTCACAGATTTAGTCACATAATTTACTCCTTGTAGGCAACTACTCCAACTCATTCAAATATCCAAAGTTGT
>JADRCD010085221.1:0-10875 GCA_019843815.1 Montemys delectorum | reverse complement strand
TGCCCTAGGAGCATGGGGGTCTAAATATAGCTCAAAGCCTCAGGCAGCCTTCAGCATCCTATAAATAGAATCCAACCTGATTCTGAGCTTGTTCTCTTGTTTGCTCCAAAAATCATGTCATTTCATTTTTTCCCCTCGGGCTTCTCCCAATGAATCTCCTCTCTCTACCCCTTGTACAGACTCCTGCAGGGGAGACTATAGGGGATTTTACCTGTGTGAACTCACAAACTAGCTGATACCTGTCTTGACTACATGTCCCTGTTTTTAGGGATAAAGAAGTCTCAAGGTTACATTTAGTTTCAGACCCACTCAACCACTAGGGACTCCCTGAAGCAAAATTCTGGTGCACACTTTCAGTGTCTCACACGTCTCCTTCATTCTATTTCCATGTGTATGTAGTGTTGACACAAGTCAAAGTCCTCTGCCTATAGACTACACAGGTCATCCACCTGTATGGGAAACAAAATAGGAACTCACATGACCAACCAGCCACCTTTAGCTTCCCATAGCCCACAAAGAGAGGAAGAGATAAGAGGAAAATAAAAGGTTAAGGTATCTTTCTATCCTTATAAATAGTCAATAGGAGGTTAAAAAAAAGAGAGAGAGAGAAAGAAGGCAAAACCATGAAAAGAGAAACAAGTGGCCATGCTAAGTGTCTCATGAAACTGCCAGTATTTAGCCCCTTAGCACTAGTATATTGTCTATTAATGTGGTAACTGAATTGTTCCCTCTCCCTCATCTCCTCCTTCCCTCCCTTCTCTCTCTCTCTCTCTCTCTCTCTAGTATGTCAACCCACTTTCCTATGATCAACCTTGAAGTCTGTTCCCATTTAAATCAGCCCTTGTGATTTACTCATTTGCCTTTTAGCTTCCACCATTTGCAGAGTGAGACTTCATATGCTTTTAAAGTCTGAGAAAGGGGTCATTGGATTTACCCAGTGGAGCTTAGGGGAGAAGATTCTTAGAAAGCTCCCACCTTTGATCCATAAGCTTCTCTCTGGTTTGCCTCATAGAGCTCATCCTTATGTACCTGGTCATACCTCCCGAGCATCCACCAGGAACCTAGATATTTGCCCCTGCTGACTTCCCATCACATTTACTGTCCTTACAGATTTACTAAATAGGTCCTTATCTCCCATCTACAGCTGCTGTTTAAGCAAGCATTAAAATCCATTCCTTAATACATTCAAGCAAATGTTAATGCTTATTTACCTTTTCTCCTATTAGGCTGTCTATTGGTGTCATCTTCGTTTAGGTAGCCATATCAATGAGATCTCATAGGTTTAGCTTTCGGCATTGCTAGGAGGCACTATCTCATAGTAAACCTTCTGTTTCTCTGGCTCTTGTAGTCTAGGTATAAAGATCAAACACACTGGAAATAACGAGAGAGAGAGAGAGAGAGAGAGAGAGAGAGAGAGAGAGAGAGAGAGTTACTGGGGATAAAACTTAGAGATTTGATCATGCTAGGCAAGGATCAGCTCCCAAGAGTTTGTTATCTTTTAGGAGTTGTTGATTTTTGAGGAAAGGTTGCTGTACCCCAGGCTGACCATGAACTCATTATTTCCTGCCTTAGCCTCCTGAATACTAGGATTATAGGTATGTAACATTACACTTGGATACTCTTCAAACAACTGGAATAACCTAATAATTACTTACTTCATCCTCTCAGACATGCTTTCTCTTGGATTAAAAAGAACTTCAGACTACATCTCCCCTAGATTTCCCTCAGGGATAGTCTATGACAGTTTTTTTTTTTTTTTCAAATTTCACAAATATACTCAAGAGAAAACAATCATAGGTCTTTCCTCTGTTTGCACAAGTTATGAGTGTTTTATAAGAACATAGACTTGGGAGTAACTCTGCCTGAGTTTGAAGCTTAGGTATTTGGTTAGTAACCCTCACTATATCACCAGATTTCAGCTTGTCTCTGTCTCTTCCATGTAAACCAGGAATATTAATACTATCATTTGCCTATTCTAAAACTCAAATTGATTAACATTTGAAAACTACTTCAGGTCAGGTGACTGGTATATAATATCTTTTGTAATTGTTACATCCATTGTCAACCTGACTAGAATTGGTATCACCAATAGACACTGTTGGGCACATCGGAGAGGATTAAAGAGGAAGGAGTCTTTTTGAGTATGGGTGGTACTGTTCTATGGGCTGGGGTCCCAGACTGAGTTTCAAAAAAAAAAAAAAAAAAAAGGAAGGAATTGAACAGCATTGTCTCTCTCCAGATTCTTTACTGTGGGTACCTGGGACCATTTTATTTACGGACCTACTGACATGCTTCCTAAACCTATCCACATAGTGCCACCAACAGGGACTAAGTATTCAAATACCTGGATTATGGGGGACATTTATCATTCAAACCACCACAGTGCTACAAGTGTTAAGCAAGAATTTCTACAAATGCATACACATAAATGTAGGAATGAAGTCTCCATGCATCCAGCTCTTATTCAACTACAAACATATTTTGGAAACTACTCAGCTATAGATCAAAGTAATTGGAAAACTTATAGTACTAATTCAATGTGATAAAGAATATTGCTTTTTTCTGAATCTAAATCATGGAAGTTGTGATTAATTCTATAAAGATTTAGCCTCAGATATAACTGTACATTGAATTTGTTTCCATATCTCTGGTTTTAATTCCATTAGAGGAAGTCTATGTGCATAAGTAAGCTTCTCAAATGCTGTAAATGTCTTCAAGACTTTTCAATTCAGAGTAAGCAAATCTAGCATTTTATCAGCATTCTACTGGAATGACAATTTGAAAAAAAATCTTTATTTTTGAGACTCTTGTATATTCATATAACTCAATATGATGGTATCTACTCCCCATTTCCCCTTTTACTCCCCCCATACTCCTCCAAACTCCCTTCTTCCAACTTCATTTCTTTTTGATTTTCTTCTTTTGGATAACCCACTAAGTCTAGTTAGTATAGCTCACATGGATAGAGATGCAAGTTTGGAGCCATCCACTGAGTCACAGGCAACATACCAGTGATCACATCTTGAAAAAAATTTTTGTTTCTTCCTGCAACAACAATTGACTGCTAATAGCTCCTCAGTAAGGGGTGGAACCCAGAATGCCAATTTTAATTATAAATAATGTCACTATGAAAATGTCTTCTGATTTCCAGGCTGAAATCTGGAGAACATTCATCATTCCCACCTCTTTCTCCCCATTTTTGAGCTGAATTAATCTTCACACAGTCACCTTTAAAATAGTCTCCAATTCTGCATTCTACTTTCATCTACTTTGCCCTTCAAGGTTGAACAACTCTCTACTTTTATATTGTTTCTGCCCAGCCTCCTAACTCTCTGCCTTCTTCACTTGCACATTCCCCAGCTTTTCCTTGTATAATTTAACAGAAACTATGCAACTGATTGTGGTGATAATTTTGTGCTCTCTGATAAAGCTAAGAACCTTTGAATTAGTCAATTTATGTAGGACTTCAATTATACCTCAATAAATAAACACTAAAACACTACAACACACACACACACACACACACACACGCCACCTAAAGGGCATAGTATATGGAGAATATTCTATTTTCCTAGTCTTCTCAGGTCATCTTCCTCATGAATTGCCCCATACCCCCAGCCATGCCAGCCTGCATTCATTTCCTCTCCCACAATCAAGGCTCCAGAAGCCTTAAGTCCTTTGCTTGTTACCTTTTCTTTCTTAGCATTCTCTCTCCATGGGTTCTTCTCATCTTTCAGATGTTTATGTGAACATCATCTCAGTGAAGCTTTCTCAGATCACTGGAATGACATCGCCTGTCTCTTGTCGACTCTTCATCATACTGTATTGTCCGTTTTCTTCCTTGACTCCTCACTATTTATAACCACAGATTTGTGTCTTTGCTTCTTCATTTTTTGGTCATGTATCTAAGGATGTTATATTAAGGGCAGGCATCAGGTTGGGTGCCTAGTGTAGCCATGAATACCTAGAATGGTGCATAACCCATAATTTACATTTAAAAATATTTGATACATAAGGTTATTCAAGCCCACTATCATTACGGGATTAAACTTATATAGGTTTTTCATCACAATATTTCCAAAATGTTCTTCAAGTTGGCACATACAAAGACAGGGTTAAGATAGTACGATTTGACATGTGAACATGCATTTGGAGAGATAACTTAGTGGTTAAGAGTACTTCAGTGGTCTTGCAGAGAATCTAGGTTCAGTTCCCAGCACCCATATTGGGTTACTTACCTGTAATTCCTGTTTCAGAGAATTTTACTCTCTCTTCTAGCTTCCTGGAACATCTACATGATGCATGTGGTACACAGACACAAACTTTCTTTTTTTTAAGCAAACTTTTAAAAATGACATCAATTTACTCTTTGAAAGTTTATTAGGTTGTAAATTCAATATGGACCTCAATGAGAACAATCCAAAGTTCAGCTGTGTGCAATCCCTATTGGAAATTGGGGAAGAACCCATTCAGGTTCTTAGTGGCTGCTCCTGTTCCTAGGCTCACGATTCATTTTCTCTGGCCTCAAAGCCAGGAAAGAAAGCTGTGTCCTTATCTCTCTTTCGTTCCTCTAGCTGCTTATCTCACACCTGCCACACAGAGTGCTTGAACCAGAAGCCTTTAGCTCTAGAAGGCGTTGAATAAAATGAATTAAATCTGCATTTCCCTGATGACTAAGGATGTTGAACATTCTTTAGGTGCTTTTCAGCCATTCAGTATTCGTCAGTTGAGAATTCTTTGTTTAGCTCTGTACCCTATTTTTTAATAGGGTTATTTGGCTCTCAGGAGTCTAACTTCTTGAGTTCTTGTATATGTTGGATATTAGCCCTCTATCAGATATTGGGTTGGTAAAGATCTTTTCCCAATTTGTTGATTGCCATTTTGTCCTATTGACAGTGTCTTTTGCCTTACAGAAGCTTTGCCATTTTATGAGGTCCCATTTGTCAATTCTTGATCTTAGAGCATAAGCTAATGGTGTTCTGTTCAGGAAATTTTCTCCTGTGCCCATGTGCTTGAGGCCCTTCTCCACTTTCTTTTCTATTAGTTTCAGTGTATCTGGTTTTATGTGGAGGTCTTTGATCCACTTGGACTTGAGGTTTGTACAAGGAGATAAGAATGGATCAATTTGCCTTCTTCTACATGCTAACCACCAGTTGAACCAGCACCATTTGTTGAAAATGCTGTCATTTTTCCACTGGATGGTTTTAGCTCCTTTGTCAAAGATCAAGTGACCATAGGAGGATGGCCAAGTCAGTCATCAATAAGAGGAGAGGCCCTTGGCCCTGTGAAGGTTCTATGCCCCAGTGTAGGGGAATGCCAGGGCCAGGAAACAGGAGAGAGTGGGTTGGTGAGCAGGGGGAGTGGGGAGGGAACAGAGATTTTGTTGTTGTTGTTGTTTTCATTTTTTTCTTTCTTTCTTTTTTATTTATTTTTTCTTTTTATTTTCTTTTTTTCTTTTGGAAGGGAAACTGGGAAAGGGGATATCATATGACATGTAAATAAAGAAAATATCTAATAAAAAATGAATGAAATCCTGAAAATACCAATTTTTCCTGGATTTTTGTCCCCTATACACTCTCATATGTTTTGGTGCTGTTCGTTGTGACCCTGACATGAGTTCATGAGGAATTATCAAATATGGTTAATGATACAATGACTGAAAATATTTATCTTCCCACATTCTTCATTTGCTTTTCCAAGACATAGAGTGAGGATTTTATGTTGCCCTAATGGGTTACTTACTTTGGAGAATAGGTATTTGAACATATATCATTTGTCAAACTGGTAAACATTTAGTCCAGGTTGCACTGCCAATAGCACCACTAAAAACCCTGTAATTCTGCTGTAATAAACAAGTGCTTCAAGGGAAACTTTTCATTTTTAGTGTTGCTGTGTGAATAGATCTTACTTTATCATCACTAGTTAGTTTCAAAGTCAGAGCAACTAGAAAACACAAGTGAATATATTATTTGCTCAATCTTTCCTTATTAAGGTACCTAGACCTGTAAGACATCCCACCTACATGTATAAATATTACACTTACAAGCCTCATTCATCTTGTTATAGTTTGGGAATTATAATTTTTCTTACTATTAATGTGATAATTATTGTAACTGAATTTTTATATGCAAATACATATATGTGTATGTATATGCATACACATATATAATTATATATAATCACCTATATTATCTATTGCACAGTTAAATATAGTGACAGGCACTTTGATGTATTATTCTCATTTTTATGATAACCAAGCAAAATTGACATCACCACTATCATCTCCATTCTAAAAGGAAGAAGCTAAGGCCTATGAATATATTAGAAAGTCACATAGGAAGGCCCTTGTGCCAGAGTTCTCCAAAGGAGTCCTCCTAGCAGACTTGCTCAGCTCAGTCCAGCTTTTCTCTGCCTGGATTTATGCTTACTGGGATGAGTCATGGCCCATGCCCAGAACAAGAATGTCCAATCTGAAGGGAGGGTAGATAGTCGCCAAGTAACAGAGAGAAATATTTGGAGCTTAACACTGTAGCTGCAACTGGAGACCATCCAAGGCCCAGAGGAAAGGCAGATTGCCTAGAGTCGTAACAAGCATGTCCATGATGCTGATCATATGCCCAGCATTATCTTTAGCTTTGCTCCTTGCTTACCTATGCTCACAACAACCAAATGAGAGGTATGGTGACTTAAATCATCCCCTAGCTAATGTGAAACAGAGGTCTGGAAGGAAGGCTGAGGCAACTTGCCTGAGGTCACAGAATTAGGAAGTGACTGGCTAGGGCACTAAAACTCAGACAAATCTTAGAGCTTGGCTTCTCACAGGTACCAGTGGCTTCAACATACCTATTGTCTCATTGAATCCTGTTCTTTCCTGGTTGCCAAGTACCAATAAATCTCGGCTTCCTTCTAACCATGTTAACTGCCATAACCATTACATTGTGTTGTTTCATTACAGTAACTGTCTCCCAAGTGGTTATGAGCTGACTGTCCCATCTGTGCCTCCACAAACTCTCACTGAAGCTGATAGGCCACAGGCATTCAGCTGCTCTCCCCCGTAGTCCAATTTTACCCATCCCCACTGCTCTAACTAGTCCCAGAGTTTTGCCTTCTGATGCAAGGTTTACAAGGGAGCCATAATCACACAATTACCCTCCTCCACGAAGCACTGACAATGTAATTGTCTGTCAGCAAATGACCTGAGCAGCTCCTGCATGGGGTTGTGTGGACCACACTGAGCAGAATCAGGCTGTTGCTACGATGCCTCTAACCAGAGGGAAACAATAGGACTCTGTTCGTCAGAATGGGAGGATGGTTTTGCCTGGCTTTCCTATTCACATACTGAGATCCAAGCATGAGCTGCAGAGGAAAGGGGAATTATCCGGAGACAAAATGCCTTTGTCCTGCCTCTTTAAGCAAAAAGAATTGAACAAGTTTTGCAGAAGATTCTTGAAAACCGATTACAATAGGCTTTGCATGTCTTCTCCTGAAAGGGGTGCTCCTAATGTTACCTGGCAGGTTTGTCTTCCAAATAGAAAAATAAATTAAGTGGAGCGATGGGGACACCAACCAACCCACAAAACCTTTGACCCAAAATGTATCCTGTCTACAAGAAATGCAGGCACAGGGAATGGAGGAGAGACTGGGAGAATGGTCAAGCAATCACCCATCCCTGACACTATTAATGATATTCTGTTATGGGTGCATACAGGAATCTAGCATGGCTGTTCTCTGAGAGGCTCCATCCAGGAGCTGATTCCAATAGATGCAGAGACTCACAGACAAATAGTGGATGGAGCTTGGGCACCATTACAAAAGAGTTGGGGGAAAGCTTGAGGCCCTAAAGTGGATAAGAACTCCATAGCAAGACCAACAGAGTCAACTAATCTGGACCCTTGAGGCTCTCAGAGACTTAAACCACCAACCAAAGAGCATACATGAGTTGTACCTCCCCCGCACCACATATATAGCAGATGTGTAGCTTGGGCTTCATGTGGGTCTTGAATAAATGGAGCAGGGTCTGTTCCAAAAGCTATTGACTGTCTATGGGAAATGTTCTTCTACCTGGACTGTCCTGTCTGACCTCAGTGGGAGAGCATGCATCTAGCCCTGCAGAGGTTTGATATGTCAGGGCGGGGAATGACCAAAGGGTCCTCCACCCTCTCAGAGGAGAAAGAAATGAAAGGATTGCAGGAAGGATTGTGGGAAGGGATAACCAGAAGGGAGGGAAGGCAGCAATCTGGATGTAGAGTAAATAAATTTAAAAAAACCATGAAATTAAATCATTTTATTTGGTCAGTGGGCAAGAGGAAAGACTGAGTTTGTGTGCCATGGTTTAGTCAGCTAAGCCTCAGAGCTCCAATGTGTGGTAATGCTGAGTAGGATAGGAAGAGTTGATCCCTTTCTATTATAAGTAAAGTGAAGTCTTATCCCCCAATACTGTGAAACAGTCCCAGAGGCTGAAAGGTTTCTACAGGAAACAGCCATGTTCTACATTGTAACTCAGCTTAGATTTTATTATGATCTTGCCTTCCAGCATATCTGTCTACTGTCTATCCCAATAGCTACTTATCAATACATCCTACTTTCAAATGCATTTCTCTTCTCAGACACAATTTCATGAATTCCAGACTTGTCTCAAACTCACTATGTAGCTGAGAATAAACCTTATACTTTTGATTAGGCATGTACTACTCATGATCTACTGGGTTCTGGGAAATCAACCCAGAAATTTCTTTGTGCCTGCTGGACAAGACCTCTACAAAGTGTATTTTAAGTTGCAGATTTTGCCACATTTTACCCCAAACATGTATTTCTAATCAAATTCTATAATTATTTATGTCTATCTCTCATATTTAGTTTTGAGATAAAATTTGCACATAGTGTTGTATAGGAATCTTAAATGAGACTTTCCTGCATCTTGATGAACCCGTGTGTGTGTGTGTGTGTGTGTGTGTGTGTGTGTTTGTGTTATTAAGCTGTAGTACACAGCCATCACCCCAGAAAATTCCCTCATACTATAATCCACTCTATTCTTATCCCTGCTTCCCTGCAGGCAAATTGGAAGGGTTGGTCTGGTGCTACTTGTATTCAAATGCTAAATTTTATGCCCTAAAATCTAGTTGCATGAAGATGAGAGAATCCTCATGTCCTACCCTAATCCCAGTTATGTCTAATTGGTTAATAAAGAGGCCTATAGCCAGTAGCTGGGCAGAAGAGATGGGAGCAGAGCCTCAAGTCTGAGCCAGCATTGACTAGGGGAGATGGAGAAGGAAGAAGGAAGAAGTCACCCTGGAGTCGATGGATCATGAGTAAATGTCCATGAGGGCTAGCCTGTTGGAATAAAGGCAACTTTGGCAGAACACGGAAAGTGTTATCTTAGGCTTTTGCAGGGAAGTAGACAAAAGAGCACAAAGGGTCTCTGCCCAGCTCTAGTGCTTTAAGGCTCATTATAAATATAATGGTCTTTTATTTTGGAACCAAATTATCTAAGTGGTGTAGAAATCGATGAAATAATATTTACCACAACTGCAAACGCTATTTATTCCAGTTTTCCCCATCACAGGTGGGATATATTTGTAACAGTGTGATATGATGGATCATAAAGTGGGCACTCTTTTTGGGTAAGATATCCTTCACTTGTTGATTAATGCCTGGGATGCCTTCAGACGTGGCTACTGGGAGCAAACTTTCTATGAATATCTCTGTGAACATCTTCATGTGGGCATGTTTTCATTCTTCTTGAGTGACTTGGTGGTAGGATAGCTGAGTGTGTCATTTCTAAGAAAGCGTTTGTCCACACCCAGGATCAGATGTGAGGAGGAACCAACATCTTTGCAGCCAGTCCCACAACACCCAGAGGAAGCTCCACTGCCAGGTGCTCTGACACACCCAGGATCAGAGGTGAGGAGGAACCAACATCTGTCCCAACACTGGGAGTAACTGGGACCAGGGAGACCAGGCACACAGGAACTCCATCAGCCCAGTGACTCAGGTTCCTTCTGGTCTGTCTGGGCTGGTGTCCAGAACAGACCTTGGGCACAAGCTCTGCAGCCAGTCCCACAACACCCAGAGGAAGCTCCACTCCCAGGTGACCTAACAAGCCCAGGATCCCAGGATCCCAGAATCACAGGATCACAGACACAGCTAGACTCTGAGGAGTTCTGACACAACCAGGATCATGGGAAGGACAGGCTCCAGTCCGATTTAGCAAGGGCAGATAGCACTAGAGATAATCAGAGGGTGAGGGGCAAGCGTAAGAAAATAAACAACACAAACCAAGGTCACTTGGCATCATCAGAACCTAATTCTCCCACTATAGCAAGTCCTGGATACACCATTACACTGGAAAAGCAAGATTCAGATATAAAATCATTTCTCATGGTGATGATACAGGACTTTAAGAAAGACATAAATAGCACCCTCAAAGAAATACAAGAGAACACAGGTAAACAGCTAGAAGCCCTTAAAGAGGAAACACAAAAATCCCTTAAAGATCTTCAGGAAAACACAATCAAACAGGTGAAGGAAATGAGCAAAACCATTCAGAATCTAAATAGAAATGATGAAGAAAACAGAAAGAGAGACAACCCTGGCCATACAAAACCTAGGAAAGAAATCAGGAATCATAGATGCAAACATCACCAACAGAATACAAGAGATAGAAGAGAGAATCTCAGGGACAGAAGACACCATAGAAAACATTAACACAACAGTCAAAGAAAATGCAAAAAGCAAAAAGCTCCTAACCCAAAACATCCAGGAAATCCAGGACTCAATGAGAAGACCAAACCTAAGGATAATAGGTATAGAAGAGAGTGAAGATTCCCAATGTAATGGACCAGCAAATATCTTCAACAAAATTATAGAAGAAAAGTT
>JADRCD010085202.1:0-10233 GCA_019843815.1 Montemys delectorum | reverse complement strand
GGTCTAAGTCCAACATGGGAACATGGGCGATCCATCACTCACTGCAAACCTGTTCTCACTTCATTTACCTAGTTGTGGTTCTCAGTTGCTGTGTAATGTACATATAAACTAATTTCCAGACAGATGGAGGTTTTTTCAAAGCCCTTTATCTATAGACTCTAGACATTGTCGTCTCCACTCATGCATCTGACAAATATTTATTGGAGCCCATATGCCAGGAAGTGTTCTAGCTGTTGGGGAAGCACAAGAAACCAAATCTGACAAGACCTCTTGCTCTTATGAAGCTTATACTCTGGAGAGGAGGGTTAGGCTATCCATGAAATTGATATGTATTAGAAGGTGGGAAGGACAATGGGGGAAGACGGAACAGGACAGGAGTGGGAGTGGGATGGGTATAAATATACATGTATGCACGTGTGTATGGAGGTCAGAGAACAGCCTCAAGTGTCACTCCTTAGGTGCCTTCCTCTTATGTCTGCCTCGCTCCTCTCCAACACTGGAATTACAGAGACAAGCACCTGTGCCAAGATTTTTACATGGGTTTTGGGGATCCACACTCAGATCTTCATGCTTGCAAGGGAAGAGCCTTGCTGACTGAATCATTTCCCATCCCTGACTGTGTTCTTGGTTAGTCAGTGAAGGACTCGATAAGGAAAGCGCTCTTTGAACAAAGCCTTGGAGTGGGGGTGAGTATTGAGCCACCTAGATGTTTAAGGACAGAGGATTTCAGGAAGAGGGAACAATCTACAGGCTCAGGGTGAGTGCTTTCCAGGTGTGTTTTGAGTGAGGCAGAGGATGGGGCTGGAAATAGAGGATGACATCTCGGAGAGATGAGGATATCTATTAATATCACCCAACTGCATCCATGAGGATCCAATCCCTCTCTTTCCATTCAAGAATTGCAGCTGGACAGTATCCTGGGGGAAAATATCCAATGAGCAACTTTAAGAAGAAGTAGTTTATTTCAGCTTATGATTTCAAAGGGGTACAGTCCATCATGGCAAGAGAGGCATGGTGGCAGGAACAGCAGGTAGCTGGTCACAGCCAGGAAGTAGGAAGAGGTGAGTGCTAGTACCCAGCTCACTTTCTCCTTTTTATTCAGTCCAGGATCTCAGCCCATGGAATGGTGCCTCTCACATTCAGGCTGTCCCGTCTCTTCTCAGTTAAACCTCTTTGGAGAAGCTCTCACATATACTATGATCAGAGGTATGTTTCATAGGTGAGTCTAAATCCAGTTAATTTGGCAATGATTACCCATCATGTCTTCTAATACAGGGGCAAATAATAAGGGAACAAATTCACCCCTTATTCCTGGGACTGTTGCCACGATCATAGGCTTTTCTATAGGCTCAAGGAAAACATGCAAAAAACAAGACTGGATATCAGCTTGCTGAAACCTAGTCCAACTCTCCCTGCATAGGACCTCAACCCAACTTTATGAGGCCTCACCTCTCCACAAATCACATGTCTTTAAACACTCTTCTCCTCCCCAGGCCCCAGGCTGTCAAATTTCTGCGTCTGGGCCACCAGAGCACGCACAAATTTTACATTACAGAAGGGAAGCACTCACTTATTTGGAAAAAAACCCCTTTGTCCCCATTGTGTCAATCTCTTCTGCAACTCAGTTTAGGATGAGCCTGAGCCTTACATGGGCAGAACCAGAAAATTCTTGGGAGTGCTTCCCTACCACCCAAGGGAGCCTCCTGCAGTCCTAGAACAGGGAAGCATCTGCTGGAATCTTTTCTTAAAATGTCGACTTTTAACTCCTATGACACTTGACAAAATTAAAAACTATGGGGCTGGGAAAACGACTCAACCAGCAAAGGCTTTGCAGAGCCAGTAGAAGGTACTGTGTCTGATCCCCTAGAATTGCTTGTGCTTTTGATTCAAGTGCTGGGGAAATGAGGAGAGGAGGATCCCTGAAGCTTGCTGGCTATCCACCCTAAGCCAAGTCAGGAGTGGTACAGAGAAGAATCCTGCCTCACAAAATAGAGAGTGGAAGTTATCCGACTGCTCTGGCCTCACACACAAGCATGTGCATAGATACAAACAGCATACACTCCAGATGCATGACACATGCCCATGCATTCATTAGCGCATGCGTGTGACACACACACACACACACACACACACACACACCTATGGTGTTGTGACAACATAAACTGTGAACCATATTACTTCACTACACACTGGACTCCCTGGAGTAGAAGCTGTGGCTCTGCATTCAATCAGGCCGAGTATCTCAAACCCCTAGGCATGCTGGACCCTAATGTGCATTCTTTTCTTTTAAAATCAGAAGAAAAAAATAATTTTTTAGGTCAAAAACTATGCTACTACATAAACATTAACTTTTTAAATCTTTATATCAATGCAGGCCTAAAGAATAATTTTAAATGTTTTTAACAGGACAAATACAAATGTAATGTAACTAAGGTGCCATTCCTAATAAGTCCTTGGAGCCAGGCAAGATCTTCCAGGAATTGAACCTGACTGGCTCCCTCACTCACGCTGGGTGGTTTGTCTCTCAGATCCTTGTGACCTAATTGCATTAAAACCCCTTAAGTAAACTAGAATGACACTTAATTGTCTATTGTTAGCAATAAGAAGGTAGCACGGCCACAGTTATTTTTATAAATATCTCTAATGGGGAGAGAGTAGTTAGGTATCAAACAGCTCATGTTATGACAAAAATGAAAAGGAAGAGGTAGAACAGAACTGACTTTTTGTGGATCTTTTCGAGGTGTTATTCAGGTGTTTGATCCATAGACCCCTCTGGAAACAGGTCAGGCATTAAGGAAAAGGTAACATCCACCTAAGCGGACCAGTAGCATTTAATGGAGGCATACTCTATTTAAATTGCTCTGCAGAAAAACTTACTCTTCGCACAAAACTTTGAGTTGCTAGAGATGAAGATGAAACTCAGGGAAACTTAACAATGACCCCAAAATGGGAAGAATGTATTGCTTGAGTGGCGAAGAGACTGGGGTTGGTGGGGGCAGCCTAAGGAAAGGGGATAGGCAGAGTGTTGGAAGCTGAGGTGGAGCTCAGCACCTGAGTGCTTGGGCTCACTGCTCCTGCACTGTGCTGTGCACACTGCCTACCAGTCCTCTTCTTCAGGCAGGCCTGCTCCACCTGCTGGAGAAAAAGGCTGTCTGGAAAGTTCATTGCATCTATCTTTGTGTGGGCTCCCCTCTGAGGCAAGGATTCAGCTACACTGCTTTATTTGGAAGATGATATCAAAACTGTTTTGGCAAAACAGTTAGTGAAGGAGTAGGAAAGTGAGCCAAAAAGGGGCAGGAGTCGGGGTGGGTGCTGCGTGGCGTGTTTGTGTGTGTGTGTGTGTGTGTGTGTGTGTGTATGTGTATGTGTTTGTGTGAGGCAGCTATAGCAGGAGCAGGTAGATCTCAGCCTTACCGCGTTGTCACAGAAAGAATGCGTGGAACAGCCCTCAGATTTTTTTCTCCCATGAAGTGAGAACGCTTGCTCTCTTCCTCACTGAGAGTTGGTCTACGGGTGATGACCCAGGTCTATGTTGGAAGGCCCAAGAATCCCCTACCCCATAATCAGAAACTGTGTGTAGATGACTTCAAGGACAGACCACACCTACAATGACTATACAACTCCTTCCAACACTATAGTCACCAAAGAAGCATGGCATTGTTTCTCCAGCCCTTACGGAAGAGAGCCCAGCAAACAAGGAAGCGCAGAACCCGCTAGGCTAGGGCTAAGGTCATATGACCACCATGGACCAATCACAGTTCAGAATAGCAGGCAGCCTCTTCATAGGAAGGAGGGTAGCTCATGAATAGAAAAGCCAGTTCCTCCTATCCTCTCTCTCACACTTTTATGTACCTAAAGCCACATCCACCCGGTAAGTTCAGTTATGAGAAGGGCTGGCTTTGCTCTGCCCAGGAGCCAGGGCACTGGCAGACAAGAACTTGCCTGCTTCTCCAGCTTTCAGCAACTTGATCCCCTTGCAGAAAGAAAACAGTCATTATCAAAAAGCCTATTGTCGTTACGCCTCTTTAGAAAAATTTCCATTAAAGATAAAGCAAATTTTAATTAGATTAAGTATCCAATTACTGTAATTACATTTTTAAAAAATTCACATCAGGAAGATGACCCTTTCTAAAAGGGTTACAGGAATAATTAGTGTATTCATATTAACCAAAATGTATTGGGTAATATTTATACCCAGAAGACAAAGTACATTCTACACATTTCACCTTTGGGGAAAGCTTGCAAATGTTTTGGCAGTGGCATGAATATTTATAGACAAGAGTGTGCTTTAGCGAGATTATGTGAGGGAGCATTTAAATGCTCACCCATTTTTACCCAGGGGTAAAGTATACAGAAAATGTAGTTCAGAGATTATGGATATGCAAAGTGTGACTTAAGCGGGGAATTTCTATTAGTTTGTTTAATTAATTGGCGCCAAAGACTATTTCTCCTTATTTGGGGCAGAAAGAAGGTATTTGGCTGTGACTTCTCTTTGGAAGCAGAGAGGTCATTGTCCCTTTGCCCATTAGCAACCAGGAAGCCTCTGTCTCCATCTTCCTTACTTCTGCCTACCCTGCTCCACTGGGGAGGGAATCTGCGCCTTCTAGACTCTTTCTCCCAAAAGTCTTTTCTTTTTCTTTAGGCTTGCCTTTGAGGGGCAGCTACTGTGGCTGTCTCTGTCACGCATGTGCAAGTTCCCTCAAACCCAGTGGGAAAGAAGCCCACAGTTTCCATTTTACAGATGAGAAACTCAGTGGTTCTCTAGAGCTTGGATGGCCTTCAGTGCTGGACTACAGAACTGGTCTCCTGGGAAACTCTGCTGACTGATCCCAGACCTGTGTAGCCTCTACTTGGCCTGTCAGGAAGCTGTCCTGTGCCTGCCAGTCGGCACAAGATGTCTCAGCTTCACTGCTACTGATATTTATCAAAATAGGCCTTATTTTTGTTGATAGAGCTTATAATATCTTTCAAACCAAAATCCAAGTGGGAAACAGTTAGGCATAAGCATCCTGGAGCTAAAAGAAATTAGGAGATGGACTTTGTTGGGTCCTGTAGTGAGAACACAAGATCCTCAGTATGAATAGCATCAAGATATGATATGCAGTGATGTTGGGTACCTACAATTGTCAGGTGCTTGACACTCTCCTTTTTACTCCATCTCTCAAAGTGTGAGTCCAGTATACTCACCAACCAACCAACCAACCAACCAACCAAACAGGTAGGACACATAGAAGACAGTATCATTTCTTTAATGGCTATACCAATTTCTCATCTGTAGAAGGACTATAATTCTCCACAATGGAACTACCATCATTCCTTATGTGTTCTTCCTTAAAGTATTTTTTATGCAGATCAGAAGTTTAAGTTCAAAGCCCACAGTTGCCAGAGATTGTATTAAAACAGAAAAATCAAGCCAGGTGTGTTAGCTCATGCTTTAATTCTAGCACTTAAGAGGCAGAGGCAGCCAGATATTCGTGGTTCTCAAGACCATCCTGGTTTATACATTTAGTTCTAGGCCAGCCATGACTACATAGTGAGGGCCCATTTCAAACAAGAAAAAAATCAGTGTATGTCTGGAAAATCAGTAGACTAGGGCTCTAAGATACTCTCTATGAAAGCCAGTTCTTGCTCAGCCATGCCATGGGAGAAGATGCAACCTTGCGACTATGAGACTCCCATCTAGGCAAGAAGTCCTAACAACCCAGAGGAATAGCACCCAGGGAAATCCATCAAAAAGAATAGTCAGCGTGAGCCAGAGTCTGTGCCATGAGAACCTTCCAGAAGTCATTCATATTGGTGTGGGGCCTGCATTTAAGGGAAGATTGGAAGAGAGGTTATAAGCTAAAGAAATTGGGTCAATGAGTATTCTGAATTGCAATAAACAGAGAGAGCTCATTCTGACTTCTAGAGGAGATGATATTCTAGGCAAAGGTGAATTATATAGGTCCTTAAGGGAAGACCAATGGGATGGGAAGGATATGGCATCCAATTGGGACAGAAGAGGGCCCAGAGCTTTCACTGTACCCTGGTGTGTGGCAGGTGAGACCTGGAAGCCTGTGGACAGGAGGGAGCCTAGCTAAAGGGAATCTGTTTTCTTCTTTCTAAGCTATTTCCTTGTTTTCTTCTTGCTGATTTCTCCCATGTCTTATTTTCACATAGAATCTCTCATCCTACAAACTTCCCATAAGAGTTCTCTGGCTGGGCTGGTAGGATGACTCAGTGGGTAAGAGCACCAACTGCTCTTCTTAATGTCCTGAGTTCAAATCCCAGCAACCACATGGTGGCTCACAACCACTCGGAATGAGATCTGATGCCCTCTTCTGGTGTATCTGAAGACAGCTACAGTGTACTTATTTATAATAATAAATAAATCTTTGGACCTGAGTGAGCAGGGCCTGAGCGAGCAGGGTCTACTGGAGCAAGCAGGGATGACTGGAGCCAGCAGCGGTCCTAAAGTCAATTCCCAACAACCAGATGAAGGCTCACAACTATCTGTACAGCTACAGTGTGTACTCATATACATAAAATAAATAAATAAATCTTAAAAAAAAAAAGTTCTCTGGCCTCTTACTTCCCCCTTCAGTCCTGTGTACACCTGCATTCCTGTGTGCACCTGCATTCCATGGAGGCCTTGTGTTTAGGAAACAAAGAAACATCTGTCACTTTAATCCGACCACGTCACAGTTACATATGAATAAATACTCTGGATTTATATTTCCTACAATCTCCTTTCTCCCTGTAAAAACTCTGTAAGCATCCTTATATTAAAGACATTTCAACTTCAGGATCAATTTCATGGCCCTAACACAGCTGCTAATCACCAGGATCACCCATGGTCAGGGTCACCAACAGGGAATGCCATCCCTCATGGAGGACCTTAATTGTCTCTTTGGTCTAATAACTGAGGGTCTCCTAGTTTCCCCTCCTCTCTCCTGCCTACCTTTAGTCTATGGGTCTCTTGAGGCTGCCAGTCTCAAAGGATGCCAAGGCCAGCTCATAATGTACTGGTAGAGAGATGCTATTTGTTTCCAGGGAGAGAACAAATAATCCATAGTTATTTATGGTCTCTGGTTTTCTTCACATCCCTTTGCCAAGCTGGAATTATTTTGTACACTCAAAAATCCTTTCTAGACCCTTTTCCTTAATTAATGGCCTGAGTACATCCTTTTGCCAGGATGGCTACTGCATAAGGAAACCCACTTCCTTGATCTACCATCCCTACACCATTACTTTAACATGTGCACAAGCTCACTCTCACTCCTTTTCCTCTGCATGAAATCCACTGCTGAGTCCCTGTGTGGCCCTCATGGCTCCTCCAGGTCTGAGGTTTGCTCTAATATTGGTTCCTCTTACTTTTAGACTTTCCATCATCCTTTTCCTGGCATTTCCCACTAAACACACAAATGTATTTATTTCCTCCAGATATGGTGATGCATACCTGTAGTCCAGCACTTAGGATGTGGAAGTAGGAGTCCAAGGACAGCCTCAGCTAGATAGCAAGTTTTAGGTTAGCCCAGGCTACATAGGACCCTGTCTTTGAAAGCCAAAGAGTGAATACAGGCCTTCCTCAACCCCAGCTACCCTGACTTGCTACTATAGTTTTGTTAACTTCTTTCCACACGTGTCATACACAAAATGGACTTGACTTGCCAGCTCTCCCTCCCTGATCAGTAATTACTCATACCCACCAGACTTCTGCTCTCAGTTCCCAACACTATATTTAAAAACCTTGCTTGAGGCAGGACCTCCACATTTCTAGAGGGTTTTATTACAGTATACTTCTGGATCCAGAAGGTCATAAGCCACCAAAGAGCACAGCTAGACAAGACTTCACTGCAGCTGCCAATCATCTCCACCCTGAGCAGGCTGCTATCCCTTTCAGGACCACACTTCATCTGGCTTCAGTACTGACTGATTAGGGACCCAGCTAGGTAGTAGATACTCTAGACTATAACTTTGTGTTTTCACTTTTCACTAGGCAACTTCCCTGGTCTAACATGACCATGATCCCTTTATTGCGGCTGAAATTTAAGCCACCAGTTCATTCATCTTCACATGATCCTCCATCCCCATATTACAATAACATGTTTCATCTCTTATCCACCTTCCTCTCTTTTCTGTATTTCTCCTAACTTTCTTGTTCTGATAGACACTTGGCTACTTCCTCTTGGCTGTTTACTTGGCATGCTTTTCCATAAAGAAGATCTATTTGTCTTCCCATGGCTCAAGCCCAAGAACATAATAGGTGTACAACTCAACCTTCCTTGGTGCTTTCAAATAGCTGCTGCTTTATAAACAAACAAACCATTACCACTACCAGTAACAACAACAAAAATATAGTTCCAGGGGCTCTGGAGATGACTTAGTCAGTAAAGTACTTTCTCTTACAAGCAAGAAGAATCAGGCTCAATTCCTAGAACTTGTTTAAAACAAAACAAATATAAAACAAACAAACAAACAAACAAACAAACACAGTGGCCCGTGATTTCAACCCAGAGCTGGGATGTGGAAATAGGTGGATCTCTAGGGCTTGTTAAGCATCTACTCTTGCTAGACAAATCTACTTAGTGATTTTGAAGGCCAGTGAGAGAGACCTTGCCAAAAATATAACGGGAACGGTGTTCCTCTGACACTTGACGTTTCCTAAAGTTGTCTTCTTGGTCTCCACATGCATTTAGTTATACACCTACACAAGCATGCACACCTGTACATACACACACACACACACACACACACACACACACATCCTTAAAAGAACTTATATCTACTTGTTTGCTATATCTCTATATTTCCTTCAAATTTTCTGTTACTCAAGATTTTCACCTCTGGGTCATTATTTTCATCTGCCCATCTCTGTCCACACACAGGAACTTTGATATAGCATTGCTATCTAGATTTCCATTGTTACTCCCTTACTTTCCACAAACACTCTTGCTAATGTCATCTTCTCCCTGACTTCATTACTACTAATTATGTTACTAGGTGACTTCAACCTACACATCTCTTCTAAGCTGAGCATATGTTTTAGATATTTGTATGTATTTCATGGAACACCAAACTCAAAGCTTGAACTCATGATCTTCTTAACAACTTCATTCTGTTTCTGCTCTGAACATTTTTGTAATATAGAATCAACACCTGCCCATCACACATGCTAGAATTGGCACGAGTATATCAGATTCCTCTATATCTCTTGGTGGCTATATTTCCCTCAGTAATTGCTTCCTAACTTGCCCCCTGTTATCCATGATCTCAGAGCTTCTATGGTCCAACATCTGCAGAGATTAAAATTGATAGTTCTAGGATAAGTATTCCTTGGGTCCAAGTCACAGATTTAAATTTACACCCGGTAGTCGTTGGCAACTTTCTTAAGCTTTTTGTTCCTTGTTTTTCTCATCTCTCAAATGGTCATAAAATAGTACTTTCTTCATATATTTTCTAGGACCATCAATTGAGTGACGTTTACTGGTTATTTTCACCTGGGAGGGAGGAACCTCAATTACGGAATTGCCTCCATCAGTTTTTCCTCCATGGGAGCATTTTCTTGATTGCTGGTCAATGTAAAAGAGCCCAACCATTGTAGGTGGTGCCATCCCTGGGCATATGGGCTAGAGTTACAAGAAGAGTAGCTGAGCGAGCTGGAGGAACTAGCCAGCACTCCTCTGTGGTCTCTGCTTCAGGTTCTGCTAAGGCTTCCTTTGATGGTGAACTGGAAACTTTAAGCCAAATGAACTGTTTTCTAGTTGGGGTTGATTTTAGTTGTGGAGTTTATCCCAGCAAGAGAAAAGTAAATAGGGCATTATGTGCCACTCTGAGAACAATGTAGGGACTTAATCGCCGTTATTGTCATGTAGGACACAAACGGTAAGGCTGTCTGAAGGGTTCCAGTAGGGATAAACCTTTGTAGGAAAGATATTAGAAGGATATTTACTTCTTTTTTGATTTGTTTGTTGTTAAAGACAGGATCTCTATGTAGTTCTGGGTGCCTAGAACTCACTGTGTAGACCACGCTGGCTTTGAACTCACAGAGATCCATCTGCCACTGCCTCCCAAGAGCTGGGATTGAAGTGTGCACCACTATGCCTGGCTTGGATATCTACTTCTTAACTAGACCCTCCACCAATCCTTCTTTATTCAGCTGCGCACCACATCCTGACTTTCAAAGGCACCCAGTGCTTCTAATTACTAGAATTTATAGGTTCTTGAGGACAAATTAGTTTGCCTCATAGAGGC
>JADRCD010085198.1:0-13632 GCA_019843815.1 Montemys delectorum | reverse complement strand
TTTTTTTTTTCAGATACGTATTGATGATAGTTATAGCAGTTATATAAACTATAAGGTATGATATAGACCAATAACTTCCAGTCCATCAATTTTGCAAATTTAGGTACATTACTCTAACATTTATATTACCTTAAAGAATTTACAATGCTACATCTGAATTACATTTTAATTTTAACTTGCATTATCATCTGAAAACCATCCTTTCAAATCTGTATCATCTTACTCAATGTTAAACACCCTAAGATTGTTTATGAGACTCTGACTCATCTTCGACCTTGTCCGAGATCTGAAAATGAATTAAACAGTTTACAGAGACAGCTGACTGCCTAGACAGTCCCCTATTTCTTGAAATATTGGACCATCTGTCTTCAGGCTTCTGAAGCACTAGCTTATCCTGTCTTGGCAGACCTAAACTGTCAATTGTCCTGCACCATGTGTCCTTTCCTCGACACTATTTTTTGTCTTTAGATGAATTGGGACAATTCTTGCCCAGAGGCTACCTTGCCACAATTGAAGCAACTCTATATGGAGGTTATGATGCTCAACATCTTCTTTGAACTGTGAAGGGGATACTGTCAGGGGCAGACATGTCTCCTAGTCAAAAACATCTATTAATAATGAAATGATTTTTAGTGTCATATTCTGTGGAATTTTATATATGAACTGTTAAATCTTGACTACTCTTAGCTATTTCTACTTGAATAATATAGAAAGCACCTTGTTATACTTAAATCAGAATCTAATGTTACTATGAGTTTATTATTTGGCCCTTAACTGGCATTACTTACTCATTCTAAAGAGTTTGTAAAGACAACTATTAGAAACTGGGTCTAAGACTTATATTCTTAAATGAGTTGCAATTTTGGGAGCCCCAAAATATAGTATAAGCATTAGACTGAATCTACAACAAGGTTTCTTTGATTAAGTCTGATAGTAACATTTGTTGTATATAAACATAGGTATTTGTAAGTAAATGTACTGGAACCTAAGTCACTATGAAGCGGCCAGCAGAACAGAGATATCCATCTGAGATCCAGTGTGATTTATCAATATTTTTCCAGAAAGCTGTACAATGTCTTTATCAATAAGATATTATCATCTAATATATGATAACTGGTGAGAGAATTAGCAAGAACTTGCATTGTTCTGGAAGTTGCTGTTCATCCCTGACCAATACCTCATTCAAGTTCTCATGCCTGCTGAGATCTTGTTTGGTGCCCAACAGGTTTTTGGAGAAGCATTTGCAATCATATGGAGTATCTTTCTTCTAGATAGTTCATTAAATTATATTTTAATTTGGTTACAAGGTAATTGATTTCATGTGGCATTTTAAAACTCCCTTCATTTTGTCTAAATGTTTTCTTCACCATTCTCTTCCCTGCTCCTTTAATTGTGTCCTTGCTTAATCATGCTGCGTCTAGCATCTGTTTGCTCATCTTTCCTTTAAAACGAGTTGTTATTCTTCAAGAGTCTGTAAATATACTTTAAAACATTCTTATTACCTGAGGAGAACATTTCTTTTAAGTTTATTTTAGAAGACTAACTTAGAAAAGCGAAATTTCTTGATTTGTGTGATAGAATATAAAAGTACCAAGAACTAGAAACATGTGACAATCTAAGAATGTGACTTTGATTGGAGAATGCAGTCAGATCCAAGAGTATAATTAGTGAAAGTTTGCATTATGGTTTTCCAGGAAAATTCGTTCTTTTTTATAAAACTTTATTCCCAAAATGACCAATTACTTCCACTTAACAAAAAATACCAAAGAACCTGTTCGTTCTTTCTTCTTAGTAAGTGAACCATTAAAACTGTATGACAGAATCTTTTTAAATAATATTCAGTGGGGAAATCTATCTTTCTTAAGTTTAGAAATATATGCTTGTCATTTCCTTAGAATATAATTTTTCTAATGTACATCATTTCTAATTGTTCTAATGTAACACCAATATTGCTAGGTTTAAAGCTAATTTTCATTTGATTTACTGGGTATGCAGAATAACTTTTTAAACAATTATATTATGTCAATGTTTATAAATGGTTATGGGCATATATGCCAAAGGAAACACATTCTACAAGAAAGTATACATAACTAACATAACTAGGCAGTTATCCCTCATCTTCAGGGCATGGCTTGCCTTTTGTCTTCTTGATCATTTGTTAAACACATTGTGATAATCTCTCTAACTTGGCTGACAGCACTCAGTTCCTCTGGGGATGTGCTGTATCCCATGAGGAGTCTCATAAAGAAATCGCTGTCACGTCTGCTACGTATTATGTCTTGGAAATCAATACACTTCTCTCCTTGTGTGGGCTTCTTGGAAGATGTCTTACAAAACTTGTCAAGTTTGTGTTGCTTGGTAACATAACAATACACATTTGAACACACTTTAAAATGACAAAGTATTAATGCAAATTTAATGTGGAGAGTATAAGTCTTTCCTAAAAACCAGACATCACTATCTGTAAAATTTCTCTAGTTGTTATAAATAACTATATTGTTTAGATCTTAAGAAGAAATGCCAAGAGTACAGCAGGAACTTGTACTGCTCTTTGAGTCTCTAACAAATCCTCGGTTAACAATTCGATTAAAAGTATTTCACACCCTGCACTGGGCTTCTGTTTGGTACCCTGGAGGTTTAAGGAGCAGCATTATCACCAGCATAGGCTTGTGTACTTGAACACTTGATTCAAGTTGGTTGCTCTTTGGGGAAGGATACGAAACACACAGGAGGCTTTAGCCTTATTGGACTAAGTCCAGCACCGGGGCAGATTTTTTGAAAATTAATAGAGTTTCTTCAAATCCTACTCATCTCTTGGTTTCCTGGTATGCCAAAGATGTTATCAAGCAGCTTCTTAATCTCACGCTTACCAGCTGCTACTATGCATTTGTCTGGATTGTGGACTTTAGCCATACTGAACAGTAGGTCAAAACAAACTTTTTGTTTTGGTTTGGTTTTGATTGTTTGTTTGTTTTAGGTTTTTGTTTTGTTTTCTTTGTTTGTTTCGAGACAGGGTTTCTCTGTGTAGCCCTGGCTGTGCTGGAACTCCCTCTGTAGGCCAGACTGGCCTCGAACTCAGAAATCCGCCTGCCTCTGCCTCCCAAGGGCTGGGATTAAAGGCGTGCGCCACCACTGCCTGGCAAAACAAACTTTCTTTTATCACACTAACAGAAAAATAACTAATATGCTTACATATGCATTATTGACTGTGTTTACATATGTTGCATTGGAGTGATAGACTTTATAAATATTGGATCAATTTGGCATCATATTTTGACTACATTTAAATATTTTCTGTCTTTTTGTCTACTATTAACTATTTCAAACTCACTGGTCTGTAAATTATATGAAAAAATATCCATTTTACAGTAACTTGTACCCATTTAAAACCTATATGTTCTTATTATTTGTTGATTGCTGAGTGAGCTCTTTTTATTCATAGGAAACTACCATCATTGCAATTTTATAGTTTACTGATTTGAATTTCTCATTTTCCTTATCAAAGAACTAAATCTAAATTCTCCATATCAGTATAATAAACTATTATTCAGTTTTATTTATAAATAGTAATGATATACAAAGTTAAACTTACAAAAGCATACCTATATTTTAAAATCTTTGTAAGAATACAAACACTCAAATATAAATTCTGCACAATTTTACTTAAATTAACACAATAAAAATATAAATGTTAATAAAAAGTCATTATTAAAAACATAACATGAAATAGTATAAAATTGGCTGAAATTTTTTCAATGTAAAATAGCTTTAAAAATCAGCATATCTGGACCTTATTATTTAGCTATCATGTTTTATTTAATAAATTATTTTATTTAATAAAAAACCTATTTTTAAATGGCTTGTGATAATTCACTAAAATGTTTTATATTGTCGATTGTACAGGATCTAGAATCACCTAGGAGAAAAAGCCTCTATATGGACCCTTTCTGTAAGAGTTATGTAGATTTTGAGGTAGACAGATATTGGTAGAGAATTGAGGTAGATCAACCAGTGGGCAATACCATTCACAGTCCTGATTTCTGAGGTGAATACAAAGGAGGAAATGACCAAAACAGCAAAATTCGTAATTGAGTATATCTGGACCATAGCTACCGGATGACCAACTTACTCTATCTGCCAGCATCGTGCCTTCCTTTATCAGATGGATTGTGTTCTGCTTGAAATTGTAAACCAGAATAAACATTTTGTTACCATGACATTTTTGACTATTTTGTTCTTCTAGTGTGATTCAGGTATGCATTCTAGGGCCTTCCTTCTTGCTTAACTTCTTTGGGACTCTGGGGTATGCCATGGTATTCTGTACTTTATGGCTAATATCTACTTATCAGTGAATACATACCATTTGTGTCCTTTTGGGTGCGAGTTGCATCACTCAAGATGATATATTCTAGTTCTGTTCATTTGCCTGCAAAATTCATGATGTCCTTGTTTTTAATAGCTGAAAAATATTCCATTGTGTAAATAAACCATATTTTCTGTATTCACTCTTTGTTAGAGGGAAATCTGGGTTCTTTCCAGTTTCTGACTTTTAGGAATAAAGTTGCTATGAACATAGTGGAACATGTGTCTTCATGGTATGGTAGTGTATCTTTTGGATGCATGTTCAGAAGTATTATAGCTGGGTCATCAGGAAGAGGTATTTCCAATTTCTGAGAAACCACCAGATTGATTCGCAGAGTGCCTGTACAAGTTTGTAATTCCACTAGCAATGGAGAGCTGTTCCCCTTTCTCCTCATGCTCACCAGCATGTGTTGCCCAGTGAGTTTTTAACCTTAGCTACTCTGTTTGGTGTAAGTCAGAATTTCAGGGCCATTTTGATTTTCATTTCCCTGATAACTAAGGATGTTGAGCATTTCTTTAAGTGATTCTAGGCAATTCAAGATTCTGCTGCTGAGAATTCTGTTTAGCTTTATACTGCATTTTTAATTGGGTTGCTTACTTTGTTGAAGTTTAACTTCTTGAGTTCTTTATGTGTTTTGGATATTAACCCTCTGCCAGACATAGCGTTAGTCAATATCTTTTCTAATTCTGCAGGCTGCTGTTTCGTACATATAGAGAGAGAGGGAATTAGGTGGGAGGAAAGAGAGGCGGGTAAAGGGAGGGTTCAGAATGAGGTGTGAGGAGAGACAGGAGAGAATTCCAGAGGTCCAGGAGAAAGAATGGAAATCTGAAGCTTTCAACAATGGGGGGAAGGGAAAAGCTCTAGGAAAACCCAGAAATCTGGTATAGGGGAGGCTTCCAGGAGTCAATGCAGGTAACCTTAGCTAAGCTACCAAAACAGTGAAGACACAGAACATGAGAGGCCACTGCCTATAGCCAGGCTGAACCCCAGTGGACAGATAAGGACGCCAACCTATCAACAAAACTTCCTATCAAAATGTGTACTATTTAAAGAAATGGAGAGGAGCAGAGACTGAAGAAAAAGCCAACCAATAACTAGCACAATTTGAAACCCATCCCATGGGCAAATACCAATTCCTGACATTATTAATGATACTTTGTTATGCTTGCAGACAGGAGCCCAGCATAATTGTCCTCTGAGAAGCTTTACTCAGCAGCAGACTAAACAAATGTAGATACCCACAGCCAAACACTGGGCAGAGGTTAGAGACTCTTATGACAGAGTTGGGGTTAGGATTTAAGTCCCTAAAGGGAATGGGAACCCCACAGGAAGACCAACAAAGTCAACTAACCTGGACCCTAGGAGCTTTCCGAGACGGAGCCACTAACCGAAGAATATACACAGGGTAGAACAAGGACCTCAGCAGACATTCAGTTGACTTTCCATGACTGATTGATTGGCCTCAGTGGGAGAAGATGAGCCTTATTTGGTGGAGACTTGATTTTACAGAGTGTGGGGATAATGGGGATGGAGGGAAGAAGGCACCCTCTCAGAGTACCAAGGATGAGCCTTGGCTTAGAGAGAATTTCTGAAAAGGGTTGTCTCAGAGTGGAATTCAAATCGTGGGTAAAAGCTGACAGTCTTTTCTACTCTGCTCTGGCTTTCCTGGAGTCATTAAGCTGGGCAGAGAGGGCATTTCTTGAAAGAGGAACATGAAAATATGTACACTATTATACAAACAAGCCTTTCTCCCACACCAACCATCCACACTTGTGGAAGCCCCTGCATTTCTGGTTCTATTCCAGGGACAGGAAGTCATGTCATACTGTCCCCTTACATGTCCAAGCTGGATTCAGTATCAGAGAAGAGAGGGTGGGACGGAGGGAAGGACTCTGTGAGGGAGGGTCTGGGAGGGGGAGCAGAATTTGGGATGTAAATAAATAAATGCATAAATAAAGAGATTTTTAAAAATAAAGATACTTTTACCAGCCAGGTAGTGGTAGCACATAGCTTTATTCCTAACACGTGGGTGGCAGAGGCAAGTAGGTCTCTGTGAGTTCAAGGAGATCTTAGTCTACAAAGTGAGTGCCATGAAAAACAGAACTGTTTCAGAAACCAGACAGTTAAGGCACCCACATACTACTTTTTCCTATAAATTAATTGGTCTATAATATTTTATCTTGTTCTTATCAGAGAGATCAATTGTCAGAGTGGAGGAAAGAGGATGAGAGGACAGACTGAAGTACTACAGGAGTAATTAGATGATATTCTGATCAACTTCCACAAAATATACACAGCATATAAATTCCAGCATATTAACCTCCCTTCAGAAATCACTTTTAGAAAAACTGGAAGAATAACTTACTAAGACTGTCTCTTATGGCTTGTATTTTTATAGAAGAATAATTGAAAAGTTGATTTTCAGTGTGGAAAGTGATATTTTACTGGCTAATAATAGTTTTCACTGCAAAGATTTACACATTTTCTTTTTTAATTGCCAAGTATATCTAACAATAATAGTTAAAATGTATTACAAAAATAGTATCTAGTCTTCAATATAATATTCTTCATTTATTTTAGTTATTTATGTTTAACTTTTAAAACTTTCTGCATAATCACAACTATTCTAAAGACTGGAGCCAAGATTGGAGGTAAAAAAAAAAAATCCACCAGAGTTTTAGAGTGATTTTAAGACCTTATCTTAAAAAAAAAATCACAATGATAATGTTGGTTGGTGATGTACGTCTCAGTGTAAGGGCGCTGGCCTAGAAGGAACAAGACATTCTAAACCTCAACTGTAAAGACAAAAAAGATAAGAATAAAAGGCATAATCTCAATAAAAGAAAATATATTGCCTTAATTTTTTTAGCCTTTCCTTTGGATATTTGTGAATAAATAGTACAATGATTGTTTGATTGTTGTATTATTCAATAGAAAAGAATTCATGTTCAACTTTGACAGTGAATCAGTTTTTATTTTGATTAGTTTTCCCTGTTTAGTGTTTTTTATTTTGGTTAGGTCTATATTCTAGGTTAGCCTGAACTTTTCTAAAACGCCCGTATAGTTTCAACTTTCAAAAATGCTCCATTCTTCATCTTCCAAGTACTAAGATTAAAGTTGTGAGCCACTACATTTGAGAAACTGAATGGTTCTCCTAATATATATTTCTAATGATTTTTAAAACCTACTTAAAATTAAATTTCCTGACAACAATTAAACAACAGATATGTACACGTTAAAATCATTTTAAATCTTTTTCTGTCTTGTTTATTTTAGGCTATATAGGTAAAACTCAGACCACATCTTAGTCTTCTGTCCAATAGGATAGCAAATTGTAGGAGAAATTCCAAAAATTAAAAACAATGAATTTGTCTTAAAAAAAGGAAAGAGAGAAAAAGTTACCCATACAAATTTTAAGACAAATTCAATGTTTGTTTCTTTTGTGTTTGGTTGGCTGGTTTTTGTTTTTGTATTTGTTTGGGGGTGGAGGACAAGGTTTCTCTGTGTGGCCCTAACTCTCCTGGAACTCACTACGTAGCCTCCCAAGAGTTGGGATTAAAGGAGTGTACTGGCAATGTCTGGTGTAGTATGTATGAGTAAATTTTTACTTGGAAGATAAAATATAATTTTAACAACAATGTTTTTCATTGCTTTCAAATTTCTTTGTTTTCATATTTTTCTTATTTATTTATTTACTTTACATACCCACCCTCCTTTCCTTCCAGTCCATCTCTCTCACCTCAACTCTTCCCATCCCCTTCTTCCCTTCTCTTCACAGAAGGGGAGGCCTCCCAATTATATTAACCTGCCTTGGCATACCAAGTTGCAGTGTGATTTGGCTCATCTTGTGCTATTGAGCCAGCCAGTTAGGGGAAAGGGGTCGAAAGATATGCAAAAGTCAGAGACTGCCCCTGCTTCAAGCTGCATATTTGTTACATACACGTAGAAGGTTTAGGTCCTTTCCTTGCATGATGTTGGGTTGGTGGTTCAGTCTCTGCAAGAATCTATGGGCCTAGATTAGATCTGTACATTTTCTTTTCTTTTGCTTTTTTTTCTTTTCTTTTATTTTTTATTGATATTTTCTTTATTTACATTTCAAATGTTATCCACTTTCCAGGTCTCCTCTCTGGAAACCCCTTATCCTATCCCCCTCCCCCTTCCTCTATGAGGATGCTTTCTTACCTACCCAGTCCCTCCTCCCCACACTAGCATTCTGCTACACTGGACCATCGAAACCCCACAGGACCAAAGGCCATTCCTCCAACTGATGTCCAACAAGGCCAACATCTGCCACATACATGACCAGAACTATGGGTCCCTCCATGCGTACACTTTGGTTGGTGGTCCAGTCCACAGGAGCTCCAGTGGAATTTGTCAGGTTGACAGTGTTGCCACCCCACAGGGCTGCAAACCCCCTCAGCTCCTTCAGTTACTTCTCTAACTCCTCCATCAGGAACATCATGCTCACTCCAATGGTTGGCTGTGAGCATCCATCTCTGTATTTGACAGGCTCTGACAGAGCCTCTCAGGAGACAGCTTAATCAGACTCCCTTCAGCAAGCACATCCTGGCATCCACAATAGCATTTGGGTTTGGTATCTGTATATGAGATGGATCTCTAGGAGGAGCATTCTCTGAATGGCCTTTCGTTCAGTCATTGCTCCACATTTTGTCTCCATTTTTCCTCCTGTGGATATGTTGTTCCCCCGTCTAAGAAGTACCAAAAAAAAAAAAAAACCATATTTTAGTCTTCCTTCTTGAGCTTCATATGGTCTGTGAATTGAATCTTGGGTATTCCAAGCTTTTGGGCAAATAACTACTTATTAGTGAGTATCCACCATGCATGTTTTTTTGTGACTGGGTTATCACACTTAGCAAGATATGTTCAAGTTCCATCCATTTGCCTAAGAATTTCATGAGGTCATTGTTTTTTATAGCTGAGTAAAACTCCCCTGTGTAAATGTACCACATTTTCTGTATCCATTCCTCTGTTGAGGGATATCTGGGTTCTTTCCAGCTTCTGGTTATTATAGGTATGGCTGCTATGAACATAGTAGAGCATGTGTCTTTATTACACGTTGGAGTATCTTCTGGGTATATGCCCAGGAGTGGTATACCTGGATCCTCAAGTAGTAAGTATTACATCCAATTTTCTGACTAACCATCAAACTGATTTCCAGAGTGGTTGTAACAGCTTGTAATCCCACTAGCAATAGAGGAGTGTTTTTCTTTCTCCACATCTTTGCCTGCATCTGCTGTTACCTGAGTCTTTGAATTTAGCCAATCTAATTGGTGTGCAGTAGAATCTCAGGGTCATTTTGATTTACATTTCCCTGATGACTAAGAATGTTGAACATTTCTTTAGGTGTTTCTTGGACATTCAATTTTCCTTAGTAGAGAACTCTCTGTTTAGCTCTGTTGCCCATTTTTAATAGGGTTATTTTGTTCTCTGGACTCTAACTTCTTGACTTCTTTGTATACATTGGATATTAGCCCTCTATAGTATGTAGAATTGGTTAAAATCTTTTCCCAATCTGTTTATTGCCATTTTGTCCTATTGACACTAACCTTTGCAATTTTATGATGTCCAATTTGTCGAATCTTGATCTTAGAGAATAAGCCACTGGTGTTCTGGTCAGGAAAATTTCCCATGTGCCCATGTGTTCAAAGCTCTTCCCCACTTTCTCTTCTATTAATTTCAGTGTATCGGTTTTATGTGGAGGTCCTTGATCCAGTTGGACTTGAGTTTTGTATGGGAAGATAAGAATGGATCAATTTGCACTCTTCTACAGGTTGACTGTCAGTTGACCAGCAAGATTTGTTGAAAATGCAGTCTTTTTGCCACTAGATAGTTTTAATTTCTTTGTAAATGATCAAGTGACCATGGGTGTTTAGGTTCATTTCTGGGTCTTCAAGTCTATACCATTGATCTACCTGCCTGTCACTGTACCAATACCATGCAGTTTTTATCATGGCTGCTCTGTAGTACTTCAAGTCAGGTTTGGTAATTCCCCCAGAAGTTCCTTTATTGTTGAGAATAGTTTTCATTAGCCTGGGATTTTTGTTACTCCAAATGAATTTAAGCGAATTCCTCTTTCTAACTCTATGAAGAATTAAATTGGAATTTTGATGGTGATTGTACTGAATCTGTAGATTGTTTCCTGCAAGATGGTCATTTTTACTATATTAATCCTGTCAATTGATAAGCATGGGAGATCTTTCCATCTTCTGAGATCTTTTTTGATTTCTTTCTTCAGAGGTTTGATGTTCTTGTTACACAGATCTTTCACTTGTTTGGTTAGGGTCACACCAAGATATTTGTTTGACTATTGTGAAGGGTGTTGTTTCGCTAATTTCTTTCTGAACCCATTTATCCTTTGAGCATAGGAAGGCTACTGATTTTTTTGAGTTAATTTTATATCAAGCCACTTTCCTGAAGTTGTATAGGAACACTACAGATTTTTTTGAGTTATTTTTATATCTGGCCACTTTTCTAAAGTTGTTTATCAGCTGGAGGAGTTCTCTGGTGGAATTGTTAAGGTCACTAAAGTATGATATTACATCATCTGGAAATAGTGATATTTCAACTTTCTGTTTTTCCAATTTGTATCCCTTTGACCACCTTTTGTTGTCTAATTGCTCTGGCTAGAACTTAAAGTACTATACTGAATAGATAGGGAAAGAGTGGGCAGCCTTGTCTAGTCCCAGATTTTACTGGGACTGCTTCAAGTTTCTCTCCATTTACTTTGATATTGGCTACTGATTTGCTGTATGTTGCTTTGACTAAGTTTAGGTATGGGCCTTGCATTCCTGATCTTCCAAGATTTTTAAAGTGAAGGGGTGTTGATTTTTGTCAAATGCTTTTTCAGCATCTAATGAAATGATCATGTGCTTTTTTTTCTTGAGTTTATTTATGTAGTGGATTATGTTGGAGGATTTCTGTATGTTGAACCATCCCTGCATTCCTAGGATAAGGCAAACTTGATCATGGTGAATGATTGTTGTGGTGTGTTCATGGATTTGGTTTGTAACAATCTTATTGAGTATTTTTGCATCGCTGTTCACAAGAGAAATTAGTCTGAAGTTCTCTTTCTCTTTTGGGTCTTTGTGTGGGTTTGGTATCAGCATAACTGTGGCTTCATGAAATGAATTGGGTAGTGTTCCTTCTGTTTTTATTTTGTGGAATTGTTTGAAGAGTATTGGTATTAGGTCTTCTTTGAAGGTCTGATAGAATTCTGCATTAAAGCAATCTGGTTCTGTGCTTATTTTGGTTGAGAGATTTTTAGTGACTGCTATTTCTTTAGGGGTTATGAGACTGTTTAAATGGTTTACCTTATCCTTATTTTACTTTGATACCAGTTATCTGTCTAGAAAATTGGCCATTTCAACCAGATTTTCCAGTTTTGTTAAAAATAGCTTTTGTAGTAGTATCTGATGATTTTTTTTGAATTTCTTAGTTTCTGTTGTTATAGCTGCCTTTTTATTTCTGATTTTGTTAATTTGGATACTGTCTCTGTGCCTGCTGGTTAAACTGGCTAAAGGTTAATCAATCTTGTTGATTTTCTCAGAGAGCCAACTTCTGGTTTTATTGATTCTTTGTATAGTTCTTTTTGTCTCTACTTCGTTGACTTCATCCTAAGTTTGATTGTGTTCTGGCATCTGTGCCTCTTGAGTATATTTGCTTCATTTTCTTCTAGAGCTTTCAGGTGTGCTGTTAAATGCTCTTTCCAGTTTCTTTTTGGAAGCACTCAAGAACTATGAGTTTTCTTTTTATCATTGGTTTCATTGTGTCTGATAAGTTTGGATATGTTGTGCCTTCAATTTCATTAAAATCTAAAAAGTCTTCAACTTAATTTCTTATTCCTTCTTTGACCAAGATATCATTGAGTAGTACTTTGTTCAGCTTCCATGTGTATGTGGGCTTTCTTTTGTTTTTGTTGTTAAAAAGCAGACCAGTTAGTTCTTGGTGATCTGATAGGATGCAAGGGATTATTTCAATCTTCTTGTATCTCTTGGGGCCTGTTTTGTGATCAAGTCTATGGTTAATTTTGGAGGAGGTACCATGAGTTGCTGAAAGAATGTATATTCTTTTGTTTTTGGATAAATAGTTCTATAGATATCTGTTGAGTCCTTCCCTTTTGCCTCAACTCTGAGACATCAGAGCTTACTACTGGAGACTGTCAACTCACGCCTGCTGTGCCTAAAGCAAAGGCCCACTACCCTGAGTTCCACCTTCGAGGATTCCAGAGGAAGGTACACCTGGTGGCTGGCACATCCTCTGGCTGAGGACATAGTTGAATGTAAACAAACTGACCGCCTAAGGACATCTGCTGTTGACCCCCACCCCCACTTCGGGCTGCACATCCAACCTCTCCCAGAGCAGAAACCTGCAGGACACCCTGAGCCACAGCGGCCCTCTAGAGTGGGCACGCCTAGCAGCCCGGCTGCCCCTTGACTTTTTTCTGGCTCTTTCTTGACTCTTCCTGCATTGTTTATGTTGTGCAAATATCATTGTAACCTAGAGATCTAGCTTTGCTTTCTCATGTACTTATAAATCCTGAACCCCAAAAGTAAAGAGAGAAGCTTTGATTGGGACGCAACAACTTGGCTTCATGTTCTTTTGTTCTCGAACTCTGTGTTTCAGGTCATTTTCTCCCTTAGGCCAAGAGAGTACCTGGTTCATGAAACTGCGAGACAGTTTCAGATATCTGTTAAATCCATTTGGTCCATAACTTCTGTTAGTTTCATTGTGTCTCTTTTTAGTTTCTGTTTCCATGATCTGTCTTTTTAGTTTCTGTTTCCTTGATGAGAGTGAAGTGCTGAAGTCTCCCACTAATATTGTGTGAGGTGCAATGTGTGCTTTGAGTTTTAGTAAAGTTTCTTTTATGAATGTGGGTGCACTTTGCATTTGGAGCATAAATGTTCAGAATTGAGAGTTCATCTTGGTAAAGTTTTCCTTTGATGGGTATAAAGTGATTTTCCTTATCTTTACTGATAAATTTTGGTTCAAAGTCGATTTGATTCGATATTAGTATGGCTACTCAAGCTTGTTTCTTGGGACCATTTGCTTGGAGAATTTTTTTCCAGCCTTTTACTCTGAGGTAGTATCTGTCTGTCCCTGAGTTGTGTTTCCTGCATGCAGGAAAATGCTGAGTGCTGTTTATATTTCCAGTCTGTTAGTATAGGTCATTTTATTGTGAAATTATGTCCACTGATGTTAAAAGATATTAAGGAATAGTTTTTGCTTCCTGTTTTGGTTTTTTTTTTTTT
>JADRCD010085194.1:0-11707 GCA_019843815.1 Montemys delectorum | reverse complement strand
ATTTCACAAATAATCATAAGATACTATATTTCAAAGGTAAGTTCTTACTAATGACTCACCAAACGATTATGTTTTAAAATGTATTCATAGGGTTATATGATTCAGTGATAGATCAAAAATAGCTACAGATTCTTTAGTCTTCTCCCAATGTAAAACTATGTTCAAGGCTGTGAACTGTTTTGAGCAATAGAAAAGTCTTTAATATCATATTAATATCTAAGTAAAGCATTTAAAAAAGAACATTATCCATTTGCCCCTCTAGGGTAATGTAGGAATGGTCTTGTTCCCCAATTGGTTCTAGACCCATCAGTAAAGAAGCCAGAGGCCAATTTCTGGGCAAAAGGAATGGGTGGGACTGGTCCCTGTCAGCAAGAGACAGATGCAGGAGAGAGAGGAATGAAGAGTTTACCATGTTCCAGAGAGAGAAAAGCCAAGCAGCTATGTGAGATCTTGGGCAAAATAGCCACAGGCCATTTCTACAGGCAGGTGGTTGGGAATGTTTAGTTGGAAGTAGATATAACTGAGCAACAAAAGTTGAGAGCAGGTGAAGAGGTGCAGAGCTAAGAATATTAATAAGGTCATGCTTCTCCAGGAGGGAGATAAGTACCGTCCAGCAATTGTGACAAAAAGGCAAGTTGAAATTGAACAACTGTCTGTGTCTGTGTTTTTATCTGTGGATTCAAGAGAATCTGAGTGAGGCTGGTAGCTTGGCCCATTTCAGGAACTTAGCAAGGGTAGCAATAGCTACACGGAACAGAGCAAGCCATTCGTCATGCAGGGACTTCAGATGTTTCGAGGAAGTTGTACCATCAAGACCAGAATAAATGAAGAGACCATCAGATAAAAGATTTACAAGGTTGAGGAGAACAGATAAGGAAACTTATATTAGTAAGCCTTGTAAATTAAAATCATGTGACTCAAGATGCTTTAATTAAAACTTTCTTGAGTTCTTAAGATAGGGAACAACTAAAATGGTGTTTTTAAAACATTATATTTTGTAATAGTTTGTTAGATTGAAATGAATGTAAGTGGTTTCTATCAAGAAAGTTGCCCATTTGTTTTGGATTTTCCAATTTTGTGGAGTACAGGTTTTAAAACATGACCTAATGATTCTTTAGATTTCCTCTTTGTCTGTTTTTATGTCCCCATTTTTGTTTCTGATTTTTGTTAATTTGGATATTCTGTCTCTGTCCTTTAGTTAGTTTAGTTAAGGGTCTATTTTGTTGATTTTTCTCAAAGAACCAACAATTTGTTTCATTGATTCTTTGTATTGGTTTCTTTGTATCTATTTTGTTGGTTTCAGCCCTGAAGGTGATAATGTCCCACAATTGTCTTCTCTTCAGTGTGTTTGCTTCATTTTGTTCTAAAATTTTCTCCCAAACCATAGGCTGAGTTAGGTGAATCCTATGGAAGAAGATGAGGAAGGATTGTAGGAGCTAGGTGGGTCAAAGACACCATAAGAAAACCCACAGAATCAACTAGTCAGGGCTCATAGAAGCTCACAGAGATTGAACTGACAACCCACATGCCTACATGTGTCTGACATAGGCCCTCTACATATATGTTATGGTTGTGTAACTTATTCTTCTTGTTGGACTGCTAATAGTGAGACGGAGGCCTGTTTCTCATGCTTTTTTTCTGCTTCAGGTACCCATTTCCTTCTACTGGATTGTCTCATCAAGCCTTAATCTGAGGGGAAGTGCCTAATCTTACTGCAACTTAATATGACATGCTTGGTTGATATCCCTGGGAGGTCTGTTGTTTTCTGAAGAGTAATAGAGGAGTGTGGAGGCAAAGGGAAGGTGGCCAGTAAAGACTTGGAGGGAGTAGGAATGGGAAACTGCAGTCAGGATATAATATAAATGTAAGTGAGTGATGAATGTATATTTGTACATTCTGTGTGAGAATAAATTTAAAAAATTAAAAAAGGAATAAATTGAATATGCAAACCTGTTTTCTAGTGGCCTGGTAGAGATGTATAGAAAAGTATAGTTAATTTAAGCTTAAAATATCATTGGATGAGAAGACAGCTCATCAGTTAATGTACTTGGTGCTCAAAGAAGAGGAGCAGAATACCTATGTGTATTTGTAATTCTACCATCAGAACACAGAGTCATGGGATCCCTAGAACATATCCACTGTACTGGACTTGTAGCATTGTGGATTTAAGTAAGAGATTTATCCTGCATGAAATAAAGTAGAAGACTGATTAAGGAAGGTTCTTAATATCAATATCAGGCCTCTACAGTCACCTGCACATATATGCATCTTTACACATATGTACACCCACACATAGGCTCAAAGAAGTCAAAGAAAAATTCCAAGAACACACTGCCAAGAGACAAAGGAAGAAACAAAGTCTCTCCTCACTAAGAAGTTTCACTTCTGAATACAGTAAAAAAAAATAAGTCTCTAAGAGGAACAAATGATCAAACTTGAAGAAAGTGACAGGGAGGTCACCGTCAGGCATCTATTAGACTATACCCAAAACATGTAGTAATATTATCATGATTCAATTAAATACCTTATCAGGTTAAGGCACTGGCAACCAACCCTGAATCCCTTAGTTTAATCTTAGGACTCTTGATGGAAGGAGATGACTGACCTCTGCAAGTTGTCCTCTGACTTCTATATGTGTGCAGTATCATGGACTCATCCATGTGGGGCATGCACTTTTGCACACAGAGACAAACAAAATCAACACGATGAAGGATGATATTTGGAAATGGTTTTTAATGTTTTTAAAAACATAGTTCTAAATCTGCTGCATGTGGTCCTAATCTTCATGTTGTCAAAATATAGCTATTTATCCAAAGTATAGACTAAGGGAAATAAAAGATACTACTAATAATTATGCAATTTTAAATAATGCTTCAAATCCAAGGGACTAGGTTAAACACATTTGTAATTTCTTATTCCTAACTTTAAACTATCCTATATAAGAAATTCTATTTTTCTCTTTGCATGGAGTAGGTTAGACAATATACTATACCTCAGGATTGCCTTGAATTCATAACAATCTTCCTACCTCAGCAGTTTATGTCTTTGGAGTACATGTCTGAGCCTCCATAGCTAGCTGAAAAAGTTTTATTTCTATTTCCACTGCCCAACTGAGAAAATTAATCACAGAGGAATAGAGGCTTCTCTAAAATTGATGAGCTACTAAGTGATAGAAGTAGGATTTAAATAGAGGCTGTTGTTAGAGCATATTGTGCTACTATCAGATGTCTTCATATAGCTGCTGTTTATTGCATTTTAGTTGTGAAGAATGAACATAAAAATTTATGAATAAATGTGGATATCATTTTCTATTCTTTCATCTCAGATGACTTAACATTTAAGCCAAAAGTTGTGATTTATCAAGACATTATTTACTGCATTTGTTCAAATATCTACCTCTCAGCATGAGCATTAGTAACTGGCTGTGTAGTTGTTAATTTCAATCACTTTACATTAGGTCAAGCTGCCAAGTTCACCAGTGAGATGTAATGTGTCTCCCAAATAAACTCTGCTTTAGGGAAGGTTTTCTGTCAATCATTATGTTCTTTGCTGTAATTTTAATGAGCCAACACGAGTCACAGAAAATTGCCCAGTCAGATTCATCAAGTACATCCTTCCACATTTGTAACACAGTCAATTAATTCAAAACATTATTAGCCTAGTCAAGAATTACAGGTAGAAATAATGATTGTTCGGAGTTAATACAGGAAATCTGAACAGTTGACTTAAAAAACTATTGCTCAAAGGAAAGGTCTTTAAGTATTAGTAATAAGCATGTAATCAGAATAAAAAGAATCACTATTGACACAAACCAAAAACTTAATTCAAAATGCCGAGCAATAGACCCTATGTTCATTATTTCTTGTTAGAAAAGAAGCATAACCTGAAGACAACATAGTTGACTTATATACATTTCTTAATAAGAGTTTTGCCATCAACATTGGGTCTATATTTAAATAATTGAAAAAGTACCAAAGAGTCTCTTAGATTGTGAATTTTTAATATATGCCTTGAGGTTAAGATTTTTTTCTTTTTTTATTCATTTTGTATGCCCTATTGTACCAACAACACAGTATGGGTACTCACTCAGGAAGCATATGCTATAAAATCTATAGCTTCAATGGAATTCAAATAGGAGGCTTATCATGTTTTATATTGCAAATTTTAAGAACACACAAAAGATACTCAGGTATTTGAAATCATCTAACAGTCAAATTTATCATTATTTCATGTACTATTATTTTAGTGGTTTTATTGAAATATATATAGTTTATACAACATAAAACTTAGCTGTTTAAAGGATGCATTTTAGTGGCTTTTAGTGTATTTACATAGTTGAACATACATATGTCACTACAATGAATTTGAGAGAATTTCTATCAACTCAAAAAGAAACCATATATTGGGCTTGTAGAGTAGCCTCAGTGGCTAATACCACTGAGCAAACCTAGGACAGATTTTTGCACTACACACATATTGGCTCATAACCACCCGTAACCCCACTACCAAGTGATATGGGACACTCTTCTGACATACAAGGGTGCCAGGAACAGAAGTGGTATAAAATATATACCTGCAGACAGAACACTCATACAAATAGAATAACTTTACAAATAAAAACAGAAACTTTGTATTTCTGTTCATTAGTCTTAAATTCCTATCCTCTGACTCCTGAGAAAAAATAATGTTTTATTTTTACAGACTTACTATTCAGAACATTTCTAACAAATGGAATTAATATGTGGTAGCTATGTTTATCTTTAACTTAGGATGAGGTTATCAAGTTTCATGTTGTACCATGTATCACTACTCAATTTTTATGGCTAAGTAATATTCCACTCTTAAAATAATATCCCTGAATAAGTTGATAGACATCTGAATTGCTTTGACTATTTGGCAATAGTGAGTAATATTGCTGTGAAGTTTATTTAGGAATATTTCTGGGAACAGATATTTTTCACAAATTTCTTTTGAACATATCCTCAAACATTTAATTTTTTGGTCATATAAAATTCTACATTTAACATGTGGCTAAGTTCTATACTTCTCCCCAAGACAGTTGTATCATTTTACATTTCTACCACTAATTCAAGAGTGTCCCACACAAAGGCTTGACACTACTATTCTATGATGTGCTTACAGATTGGAGTCTGGCATGGCTGTCCTCAAAGAGGCCCTACCAGCAGCTGACTGAGACAGAAGCAAATACTTACACCCAAGCATTGGACTGAAGTTGTGGGACCCCTATGTTTGAATTAGAGGAAGGATTGAAGAGGCTGAAAGGGAGAGTGTCTTATTCAGTTTCTTAACTGGGCTATCCTGATAGTTCATTCCATCATTTTGTTTGTGTTGTTGTTGTTGTAATTGTTGATTTTGATATTATAACTTAACAGTCTACTCTCAAATACAAGGTTCTATTCTGATGCCAGTAACACTTCAATATGATCTGGATTTTTAGTGTTTCTTAACAAGATTTTAAGTTTTGTTTGTTTGTTTTTTTTGAGAAATTGTTTCTCTGTTAAGCCCTTGCTCTTCTGAAACTCCCGCTGTTCTCCAGGATGTCCTTGAATTCACAGAGATCAACTGGCCCTGGCTCCAAAGTGCGGAGATTAAAGATGTGTGCCACCACACCATTGCATTTAATCCCATCCAGCAATTCTCACATTTTGATGTGCTTTGTATTTTCAGAATCATTAGTTTCCATTTTTAATTATTTTTCATGAGAGGTGTTTTTCATGTATTACTTAACATGTTATTCTCAAGTAAATAGATAATTTCCCATGTGTGTGTGTGTGTGTGTGTGTGTGTGTGTGTGTGTGTGATTATGTTTGTGTGTGTTGTGTGTGCACTATTACCATAATTTAAGCAATTGTCATTCTTTGAAATTTGTTGAGATACTTTCATTTATTTCCCAGGATATTGCTTTTCTTGGTGATTATATTTTTCTTCTTAGGGGTGAATTATTGCATATTCTCCAACTAGAAATTTTTGGTTGATATAACTGTTCACTTCTTTGATATCCTTGCTAATTTTCTGACTAGTAGTTATGTCAGTCTCAGATAGCAGGAAATATTTTTTCTTCTTTCCTTCCTGGACTCGACAACACAAATTTGAGATTTCTGCTATTGTTTCAATGCTCTGAGATATTCTTCCACTTTCTGATTTTTTTTCTCGTCCCAGCTGAGATAAATTCTGGATTAGGTTAATTCTAATAATCTGTCCTTAAATTCACTGGTTCTATCCTCTGTTGTCAGCAGCCAAACATTAAGCCCACCTATTGAACACTTTTTTTTTATTTCAGTTCCATGATGTCGACTTGACTTCTTTTTATAGCTTCTATTTTTATGATGGTTGCTTTAGAAACCTTGTCAGATAATGCCAAGATCTGATTCATCTTGGTGTTGTTATCAGATGATTGTCTTTTTTTCTCATTCATGCTGCAATTTTCTTGGCTATTAACATGACAAAAGATTTCTTATTATATTGTAGACATTGTAGATATTATGAGACACTGAATCCTATTTAATCACTTCTTTTTAGAAAGTCATCGCTTGTTCCAGTGTAGCATGAGAACAGTGTGCTGAGCATGTTCTTTTTCCCACAGTACCCCACTAACACCATGTGGTCACAAGTAATTAAAGCTGTCTTATTTCATGTGACTAGGGTGTAGTTGTAACTTCTACCTTGTTGCTATAAACAAGATATTGGTGAAAATAAGTCACAGACTCTTCTACTTATTTCCTGTATGAGATTTAAGATGTTTTCTACTGGAATCAGCTGTTACTTCCCAATGTAAATGCTTAGGATGGACTCACATTCTGTGAGAGAGACAGAAGCTCTCTCTCCTTACACTTCACTAATTTGAGAGAAAGAGAATTAAAGATTAGTCCTACCTTTTACCATTCCATTCATTTAGTTTGATGCTGGATAAAGACAAAATCTTAGTTTCCTATTAAGTCCTGTTGACATTAAGGGCTGGCGAAAAATGAAGTCTGCAAATTGTAATACTTTGGTTCAGTCTTATTTATCCTGGGAAAAGAAATGACTTTGCTTGCTACTGGATTTCACCACTACCAGAGTCACTACTCTGGATTAAGAATGTCTCTAGACCACCTGCAACTACCAGGTAGACGTGGAAGGCTAGACCCCTGATCAGCCCAACATTCTTTTGGCAGGAGAACTGGAGTATATCCTGTTTTTAATGGGTGGGAAATAAAACCTCAGATATCTCATCAACTTGCTAACATCACATTGCAAGGAAATTCAAGTCTGCCTGATTTTACTAGGCAACAAACACAACATTAGCCCCCTTCCTTCCTTCAGGGAGAGTGGAGAAAATATAGTGCCACTCTGTTATTCGGTGTGGCAAAAAGAAGAAGGAAGATTAACACACCCATTAGGCCCCAATGAAATTTTAGGGTCCTAATGAACGTATTTTTTTTTCAGTTCATACTTGTTTTGGATATGGTGAATATTAGTATGGTGAAGTTAGTAGGTGACCCTTTCTCTACTCCTTGGACTTGGAGAAAGGACTCCTTTATTTTTAACTTTTGTCTACACTCACTGATTCTAATTCCAGGACTTACAGGAAGAGAGAGGTAAAAAAAAATGCTGTTTTTCAAGCCACAAAGTCCTCGAACAAGCTACTTTTCTTTCTAGTTTTGATAATTTCCTTACTTTTATTTGTTTTATTATTTCTAATATTTTTTAAAATGATCTTACATGCAAGTGATGTGTCATATTATATCATTTGAATGTATTTTCTTTCTAGATAATATTTCTTAGTTTTCTTCTAAATCAACTTGACAATAAAGTACCTCTTTTGAGGAAGAAAAAATACAAAAGGTCAATGTTAGTAACATTCTTCTAGAATATTCTCTCTTTAGAATATTCTCTAAGAATATCAAAATGTATCTTTTTATCCTGTGTCTTTCAAATGTTTTAGTGATTGCAAAGAATGGTACAGTAGAACATTTTTGAGATTATAATCATCTGAAAATAATTGAGTCCATAATCTGAGAAAGATAAGTTATGTAACCATAAAATGTCCTATCAGGTAGTTAAATGAATACTTTTTTTTTGCTAGAAAGAGTGGAATCAGTAGCTTCTTTCAACTGATTTTGAGCAATACATAATAAAAATCTCTATTGTAAAACTATAAACATTTTCAAATTATGTGACTGTAGATACGGCTGAATGATTTTTGTTTATTTTCTTTTTTTTCTTTTTTCTTTTCTTTTTGGAGGGGAACCTGGGAAAGGAGATATTGTAAATAAAGAAAACATCTAATAAAAAAATAGTTTCTAAAAAAAAAAAAAAGAATACTCTTCTAAAGGACATTAATTCGATTCTCAGGACTTATGTAGCAGCCGACAAACTGTAACTCAAGTCCCATATAGTTCAAAATCCTCTTCTAGCCTCCTCAGGTATTTCCTGTACTTGGTGTACAGACATGCCTGCAGGTACAACACCCATAGATATAAAATAATTTTAAAAAAACCTTACTAGCAATTTAAATTAAAATGCTACAGAAGTATGAGTTAAAAGTAAAACCCAGTGCTCAATTTATAGCTCAATGTAAAGAACTTCTTTTGCCAGTATAAGGATCTGAGTTTAGAATCCAAAGCACCCATATATAAAAGATGGCTGCCAATATGAATGTACAAGAGTCTGATGAATTCCCCCTCCTAGCTGAAAAGTTATTGGCTAATGATGAGGAAGGAAGAAATCATTTTCTTTAGGGATGTCCTACACCTATACACATTCTGACTGCTAAGTAGAGCTAATGGGTTTTGAAAAATAATAAGGAAAAGACCAGTTGGGATAAAATGGATGTGAGAAGAACAGAAGAGATGGTAGAGGGGACGAAGTAGAGTTGGGTTTAATCAAAATATGTCATATGCATTTAGATAATTGTTAAATGGTAATTAAAATTTCAACAACAAACAATACTGAAAAAAAATTGGGAAAATGGTTATAAGCTAAACACACCAACAATGAAAGCTGGGTACATTTACATGTGCCTCTCATCCCAGAACTGGGGAAGCCAAAACAGAAGGATTCCCAGAGCTTGCTATCTAGCCAGGCTAGTCAAATTGAGGAGTGTCAGTTTCAGTTGGAAGTGCTGTCTCAAGAGCTAACTTGGAGAGCAAGAGAAGAAAACAGCTAATTCTTTGAGCTATATATTGAGCACTTGGTTTTACTTTTAACTGATACTTTTGTACATTTTAATTTGAATTGCTTGTGAGATTTTTTTATTTGTATGGGCCTCCACATGCACACATATACATGCATACAATCACCTACAAAAACATGTACATACCTACAAAATAAATATATAAATAAATTCACAAATTCTTACATATTTACAGTAGGGGTATTAAAGCTATTTCCACAGATAGGAAGCAACACATAAGTCATAGAAATTAGGAAGTGTTGAGCCAATCATTTGACTTTTCTCAGGACCATAATAATGGGAACTTTAGGGCCCAAGATGATAACAATAGAAATGGTAAAGCTAGCACAGTTCTTATGCTTGAAGCTGATCTAATATTTCTTGTCAAATTAACAGAGAATGTAATTATGTTAAATATCTGGAGAAAAAGCTGTAACTTACTTCCTTCACCTCTTTCTGCAGTGATAATTATTTTAAAACCTAGCAAGAAACAACGTGAAATCAGAATTGACACCAGGATTGTTTTTATTTCCATACTTCAATAGCACAAGTCAGATGCAGAAGAAGCGATTTTTCACATTAAAGTTTGTGCTGTTGTCCTGGAGAATGTAGGTCAGTTTAGAGCAGCTTCCTTACATTTAGTAGATGCTGGTTTCCAGCCCTAGACTCTCAAAAATTGACTCTCTGGTACTTTATGACATTCCAGTTATGTGTGTTTAGCTTTATTAAAAAATGACTATTAATTGGTCTTTGTTCATATATATTCACATGTACACATATATAATATAGTGTACTTCTGAAATCCATAGTGGATTCCTATAAGTGGTCTCTAATATAAATGGAGTAAATTTTAATTCCTAACTTTTAACACAGTCAATACATATATTCATATCCAATGGTGTATATGCACATGTATATAATGATTGAAGTTAAATCAGCAATTATCTCATCAGAATAAATCCTAATATTCATTATGTGTGAGAGCACATGCATGCCACATTACGTGTGAGGAGATCAGAGGACAATTTGCCGAGTTTGTTCTCTCCTTCTACCAAGTGGTTCCCAAAGATAAATAGCAGGTTGCCATGCTTAGCAGCAGGCACCTTTACCCACTGTGCCATCTTGCTGGCCCTATTTTCATCCTCTTCGTCATCTGAGTTGTGAAGTACTCTTCCATCTAGGTCTAGGACAAATGCATCATTTTCCAAAATCTATTTCTGTGTGCGTGACCCAGGTTAGGAACAAGGAAGAAGGGAATAGACACAGCAGGATCTAATTGTTCTAGAGAAATATTGGGTATCTTGATGAATAAACTCTTACTAAAGTAGCTGATTAGTAAGCTTGATAAGTTTCAATAAATGTCAAAGCAAGAGTTCTGAAGAAAAAGTCAGGAAAGTTTTGTTCACTTTAATAATTATAGAAATAAAAAGAGTAAGCAGCAGCTTACAGCTTGTTGCAGGAAGGCTTTATGGAAACTGTGATTCTAAAAGGATACCCTCTGACTCACGAGAATCATCTCAGGCATGCAGAACAAGATGAGAAGGGAAGAGAAAAAGAACTACCCAGGGAAAAGATTAAGAAAGGAAATATGTTTAGTCATAGAGCAAGGATGGAGGAGAATATCAGAGGCCCAAGAAAGCAGGAGAATCATTGCAAATGGAAGAAAAGGATGAAAGTTCTGGGAAATGAGGGCTGGTCTGGCTTTGTTTGAAAGGCAATGAGAGGAGGTTAAGTGATTTGCTAAAGGTCCCCGACTGAGTCACTGGCACCAAAGCTTCCATCCCTCCTATTTTGGGTCTCCTCTTTAGTTTCTTGTCTTTACACCGAAATAGACATTCTATGTGATTTTCTCTCATTGCAAATCTTTTATACTTTAACTCAGAGAGCCGTGTTTAGAGAGCTGTGTAGGTGGTTGTTTTTAATGTTGAAATTTTCCCCTTCTTTGGGAAAACTGCTGGTATAGAAAGCTTCCTTGACTCAGTATTGAGACAAATAAAACACGAATGTGTTCTTCTACTGAGACTATCGAAATGAAAGTTTGCTTTGAAGTAAGATACTGGAATACATAGGAGAGAATACTGGGTTTTGTTATAAAAACTGGCATCTGAAAATTCTTTGCCCTGTCAGAGAGAATGACAATCTAATGGGGCCAAAGTAAAACTGAGGGAATACATTTATTTATTTTTTAATCACTGACATAACTGTGGCCAGAAAAGGACAAATGTTAAGAGATACAGTATCAATTCTGAGTCTGAAAGACACAGAGAATAATCACAAAATAATTCAAATAAGTTTCAAGAATTCAAAATGCTATTACTTATTGATATGAATATTTTATTAGTAAAGGTTCCTAGTCTTTAAAACCAAGGTACTGAATTCATCCTGCAATTTTTGACGTAAAGCAGTTAGATTTAACAGAAATCTTCCTATCTTTAGAATGCTGCTGCTTAGATGCATCCATCTGGAGTCTGATGTTTGAAACAGTTATTTCTAGAAGGCTCTGTGGATACAAATCAAAACAATATCATACAA
>JADRCD010085167.1:0-16598 GCA_019843815.1 Montemys delectorum | reverse complement strand
ACACACACACACACACACACACACACACACACACACTCACACCAGAAGTATGGCTCAGGCAGTAAACCACTACAAGCAAGCCTGAAAACCTGAGGTTAATCCCCGGGACCCCCACATAGAGAACTAAAGGTCACAAGTTATCCTGTGACTCCACAGTGCTGCTGTGTTCCATACATTTGTTCAAAGGGAAAGTTACCATCTCTCTTCTACCCAGAAGAATATCTCTTAAGATCACAGGTCTTTCATTCCACGTGGGTCCTTATTGTCTGGAAGTTGTGAGGTTGGACCTAAACTCAGGCAGAGCTTCACCATCCAGATGCAAAGATCCCTGTGGTCAGAGTACCCTGAATGATTGACCAAAGGTGAAACTGCTGCCAGTCCAGGGTCTCACACCAAGATTGTTCCAGAAGAGAAGCAGAGAATGGACTTAGTACACACTCAGTTGCCTTTTGCTTGCAGTGAGAAAGTCGGGGGCACTTGCTTTTTGTAGATGTTTTGGAACTGTGATGCTCTCTGAGAAGCGTTTAATATGCCTTTAGCTTTTAGATATTTTGACAGATGTCTGATCAACTCAGAATAAGCCTAATGTTTCTTTCAGCTAAGTCTACTTTCTAAAGCCCAAACAGGGTGAGTATTGGGAGAACGGTTTCTCTGAGTGAGGGTACCCCTGCTATGTAGGACTTTGTAGTTCTGTAAAATGTCAGCTTTATGGAACCAGGGACTGTGGGATGTTCGTGGGCATCTGGAGATGGTGGATTCAAGGGAAGGAAATTAAATGCCTACTTCTGAACAGTACTCCTATGCCACATTTAAACACTACAAACTTACAATGAAGCACACACAAATTGCCCCACTCGAGAAACATGTAACACTATAAACCTGTTAAATACCATACACCCCTCAAAAATCCAAGATTTACTTATTTCATGTTCAAGGTTAAAAATTTAGAATAGTACCGAAGGTTGGCATACATGAATACACTATGGATCTCGGTTTAGACAAATGTACTAGATTTAGGAGTCATGTTTCCACTTGAGGGGTTGTATGGTGGGTTGAAAAGCATATGATTCATATCTTTTGCATTCATTAGTATCATTTCTGGGTTGCCAAATGCATAATTCTGACTCGAAGTTCCCACTGAACCTATAAGCCAGAGGATTTATTTTATCGTTTCATTTTTATTCATTGCTTTTGCTTCTCATTCAGCATCTCACAGCACCATGCCACAGGTAAGCCTGCACTTGTGATTAGATGTGGGAATACAGGGGTGGCCACTGGGAACCTGGGTTCAAATCTCCAGTTGGATGATACCCACCGCCAAGTTGGGTGGAGGAGTTTCTGAAATGGTAGCCAAGGTAGAATATTCCTAGGCAGGAAAAAGGAGCCCATATTTTCTAGGAAAAAAGTGCCCTCTTCCTTTGCTGGCATTTAAACTCTTTCTCCAGGAAGATGGGACTTCCTACTCAATTATTTAACCTTTACTCAGTAAGTCTGAACAAAAAGTATTTCCTCTGTACTCTGTCCTAACTTTGTAAGAAATCCCCATCACAAATAGGCAGTCCATAGAAACAGCACAGGAAATGATGTCCATATACATACATCTTAGCATAATTTTTCTTGCTCTAGTAGATGGCAAAGATGAAGTTTGAAATGACACTTGATTAATCATTAAGGACAGACATTTTGGTACAAGTTGGCATCCCTTTTGGCAATGGCTACCACAGGGTAGAATGTACATGAGCCCTGTTAACACCCCACTCTTGGGACCTTCTCCAAAACTGATGATGGAAATATGCATCCTGCTGGAGAAAAAAAAATCTACATGTGCAAGGATCAGGCTCTATTTAAACTGTTACCTTAAAAATCTCAAAATTGTATCCTAGCCCTGCTCAATAAATGTATCACTCTCCTCTGATCAAATAGTCTTCTGCTCTTGTACATAACCATCATGCCAGCCCCTCACTTAAAAGGCCTTTAATTTTTCTCAGCTAGAGACTTCCCTGTAAGCTTCATTGAGGAAACTTCTTTGCTTTTTAATTAGAACACCATTAGTCTGGTTCCGTGGAGATAGAGTCCATGTTTGGCAACATCCAGCCTCAGGGACAGATGACTGGTAGTGTCATTAGTTATATAGAACCTCACCTAGGTTATATAATCTGCCAAAGTTCAGGTGTATCCTTTAATAACCAAGATCCTGACTATAAGAGAGAGAGAAGAATGACATATTCTTGTGTGTTTTGACATAGGAAGCTGCATAGATGATACTACCATTAACCTATATGGTAAAGGTTTAGATCAGTGGATTTAGATCTTGGACTAACAGAAATGCCCCCATTTCTTCTGTTAATGTGCAAGCTAACACTTGGGGGCCAGTGATTTAGAGAATGGATCAGAAGTGAAGCATATGCAGGCATATTAGGTAGGAAAAGACCTGAAGTTGTGGGTGTTTATAAAACTCTGAAAGACAGAAGGAGCATAGGTCATGGAAGAACTCTGATGCTAGCTTGATGTCCTTGCAGAAAGATAGAGTGTTGCAGGGAGTTGAGGAAATGCCTGAAACACTTCAGCTTCAGATGTAAATGAGTTTACAGAGGAGTGCTGGAGACCATGGCAAAATCTCTTACTTGAAGACAGTTTGGGCATAGCAATTATTAGACCTCTTTTCCCTCCAAGTCTCATGCAAATGCACCTTACTGGTAGGTTGAAAATGGAATACCTACATTGTACTTGGTAAATATACTTGGTAAATTCCAGTCCCTATACAAAAAGGCAGAGCATAAAAGGGAAGAATAACATTGGCTTTCTAAGACTATCTAGGGACTGTCCCACCTGAGGATCCATATCATCTGCAGATATCAAACCCCCACACTATTGCTGATGCCAAAAAGCACTTGCTGACAGGGGTCTGGTGTGGCTGTTCCCTGAGAGGTTCTACAAGCACCTGACCAATACAGATGCAAATATTCACAACCAACCATTGAACTGAGCCTGGGGACCCCAATGGAAAAGCTAGGGAAAGGACTGGAGGAGCTGAAGGGGATTGCAACCCCATAGGAAGAACAATATCAACTATCCAGAGCACTCAGAGCTCCCAAGGACTAAACTACCAACCAAAGAATACACATGGAGGGATTCATGGCTCCAGCTATATATGTAGCAGAGGATGGACTTATCTGGCATCAATGGGAGGGGAGGCTCTTGGTCCTGTGGAGGCTCGATGCCCCAGCATAGGGTGATGCTAGAGTGGTGAAGCAGAAGGGGGTATATAAATGGAGGAGCACCCTCATAGAGGCAAAGTGGGGGGGGGATGGGAAGTGAATTTGTAGAGGAGTAACCAGGAAAGGGGATATCATTTGAAATGTAAATAAATAAGATGATTAATAAAAAATAATTGAAACATTAACTTTCCAAACAGACCTTCCAGCACTGTTGGTTGGAAGCATGGGAGTAAGGAGTAAGATGCAGATGGCACACTCAAAAGCTCCCTTAAATGATTGAATATCTGAGACTAAAAATCATAGGCAAGGCAGGCCGGAGCTCTAAATGTGAGAGCCCTCAGTACATAGGTACCATCAAAAACCTTGGAGTCCCAAAACAATAGCATCAGACAAAAAAATAGTTGGAGAAAATATTTAGAGACTCAAGTCTGCCCAGAGGAGAAGCAAAAGTCCAAAGATGGGATGTCCTAGATGAATGGGTTGATTGGAAACCTGGAGTTATAAGAGAATGATCTGAATACTGCAAGGAGTTCTCCTAAGGCAAGATACAAACATCTGTCCCACAAGACATCTGTCAGGCAAGATGTGTAGCAATTTCCTCTATGTTGAAACAATCCAAGCTGGAGAGAGATTCTTTAAGATTCAGGAGATAACTCACTAGTCACAAGAAGTCCTTGAAACTTGCCTAGTTATCAAGGTCTCTTCCTCTCCACATTTTTGTAAGCACTAAGTACTAGTGGGGAAGGATACACCACACAGAGAGCTCCACAGCTGCATCATCTATGCTTGAACACCCAAGCTGGGGAGGGCTTTAGTATAACACAGCTATCTTTGAGTTGTTCATGCTCCTGCACAAAATCCCATAAACTCATTGGTTCACCAAGCTGCCCTTTGACAGAATCATTACATTGCTCTACAATCCATTAGGTGTCTAAGGACATTGGTTTATGTCTCCCTAGGAAACATCTCACACAGCAAAAGGTCAATAGGAGCTCTTTAGAGGAACTGTCAGGAATTGTATAGAAAATGCACGAGCATAGGAGACAGAACCTATTCAAGGACATTTTATTACAAAAGAGGACAAAAACAGTGATCTATGCTTTTGGTTTACCTGAAGAAACTAAGTATCAGAAAGTTTCTATATGATAGATTATAGCAGAAGGCAACATTTCAATCTATCTACCCCCGAGGCGACTATCACCAAATCCCGTGTTGTTTTCTCTCCATCAGACCTTTTACACTTCTCAAGTTGTTCTTTTATATAGGCTTCCTTTCTCTAAGTCATAGGAAAGAAACTAAATTCTCTAGTTATGGTCACAAAACCTCTTGTCATCAGGTGACTTTTTCTTATTGGGAAATAGATGCTACAAGACAGAAGCAGAAATGAGGCCTCCGGCTGGTCTTTATATCTTCAAAACCAAAAGCTGTCATTAATTCTCTCCCATAAGCACTTTCACAGAAGGAGAACTTTCAAAGAGATGGGAACTGGAAGAAAGATTGACACCCTCTCCTTCTGATCCTTCAGGTTAATAAGCCAGCATTTGTGTGGATTCATCAACTTCACTGGAGGCATAAATCTAAACCAGTGCGGAGAAAATAATTCCAAAAGTGAGCACAACATGAACCAATCAACACAACACCTAGATGGGGTCATGAGCTGTCTGTTTCTTATTGTCTTTGCCAAGGACATCTGATAGCATGGCATACAGGAGCTGGGAGTACCAGTTTAGTCATTACCTCATTGCTAAACAGATGCTATGAAGGCTGATCATACATCCTTGCACACTAGAAATTAGAACCAAATGCTTTCTTCTCATGAAGCAAACTGAAGAAGGAGACACAATTTGAATTTTACTCTGAATTAAAAATTTATGGATTGTTGTATTTATTTATTTTGTTACATGGAAAAATGACATATAAACCATATATAGGAAAATGAAATACATTTCAGGGGTGTGATGGGCATGGTGATGAGCCACACAGCTCCACATTTAACTTAGTCTATGTTTTGGTGTTATAATAAAATGCCCAAGGCTGAGTAATTTAGAAGAGAAGGTTTGTTTAGCTCAAAGGTTTGTTTAGCTTGTGGAGACCCACAAGCATCTCTGGTGCTAGTAGCTGGTCAGCTTTTTATGAGGACCCCATGGTGAAATCAAAAGGAAAACAAGTGGACATGTGCCAGTCACATCACATGGCAAGAGAGGAAGCAGGAGAAAAGCCAAGAAAGCCAAACACACTTTGTAGTTTTATCTTGTGTCAATTAACCCAATCCCTTGAGGATGAGCAAAAATTCATAATTCATTCCTCTTAACAACTTATTCATCAACTAATAGCCCTGCTACCTCCCAACACTAGGCATGAAATTTGGTCCATCTTTGGTCCACAGCTCTCCAGGAGTTGGGCCAAGATGTTGTCAGAGCTACACCCTTGTCTCACTCCCTCTTTAGCCTTCTCACAGCTGTTGGCCACCATAAACACTACCCATATCATTATCTGTTTCTGAGAAACCCAATATCTGTAGGCTTAGTTTTCTTATTTTCAAAACCTACTTTATTTAAGGTTCTCAAATGCTTCAATCTCTCTTCTAGCCCTCTTATCAGAAGTAAGGCAAAAGACACTGTCAATAGGACAAAACAGCAACCAACAAATTGGGAACAGATCTTTACCAACCCTATATCTGATAGAGGGCTAATATCCAATGTATACAAAGAACTCAAGAAGTTAGACTCCAGAGAACCAAATAACCCTATTAAAAAATGGGGTACAGATCTAAACAAATAATTCTCAACTGATGAACACCAAATGGCTGAGAAGCACCTAAAGAAATGTTCAACATCCTTAGTCATCAGTGAAATGCAAATCAAAACAACTCTGAGATTCCACCTCACACCAGGCTAGGATAAAAGACTCAGGTGACCAAAAGGTGGACATTTCATTCCTTCTTAAAAGGGGGAATCAAATACCCACGGAAGGAGTTGCAGAGATTAACTATGGAGCAGAGACTGAAGGAAGGACAAGACAGCCTAAATATAGCTATCTCCTGAGAGACTCTGACAACACCTGACTAATACAGATGTAGAGGCTCACAGCCATTCATTGAACTGAGTAACGGTCCCCAATGAAGGAGTTAGAGAAAGGATCTATGGAGCTGAAGGGTTTGCAGCCCCTTAGGACGAACAACAATATGAATTAACTAGTACCCTCAGAGCTCCCAGGTACCCAACTACCTACCAAGGACTATACATGGTGGGACTGAATGTTTTGGCAGTATGTGTATAGTAGAGGATTGCAAATTCGATCATCAATAGGAGGAGAGGACCTCAGCCTTGTGAAGGTTTTGTGCCCCAGTGTAGGGGAATGCCAGGGCCAATAAGTGGGAGAGGGTGGGGTGGCAGGCATGGGGAGGGGGAGGCAACAGGGGTTTGTTCTTGTTGTTTTTGTTTCTTTGTTTGTTTGTCTGTTTTTTGGAGGGGAAACTGGGAAAAGAGAAAATTACATGTAAATAAAGAAAATATCTAATTAAATAAATAAATAAAATTCTTTGTTTAGTGCAAAAATAAATAAATAAAAGGATTCTTGGGGGGAAAAAAGAAGTAGGGTGAAAGAGTTTAACAGGAAAAACGTACTGTGGACTTGTTTAAAAATAGTTCCTTGGGGCGATTCCACTCTTCATTATCAGGATACCAGCAGTACAGCTCAACAGCAAACACCAAACACAAATTAGTAGTGGTGCCACAATGCAGCAGAAACATCGAGGTGCCACCTGATCAGCATGAGTCAGCAGAAGTGGCCATAATCAGCCAGAATACCATGAGAAGTTCTTTGACAAGTTTCTCTCTATGAAGTGAAGCCCAATGAAGACCAGTGAAGACCAACAAAGACCAGCTATAACAATGCAAGAGTGCCCTCTCACTGTTTGTGGAGTTCTATTTGTATTCTTTCTATATATCATGCACTCTCTGTTTTCAGCAAATCATCACATGCCCTCTTGCAACACAGCTTCCAGAAAAATATCACATGACACAACTGAGTTGTTAAAACACCAGAAATTTCCACTTCAGGTGTCCTACCTAGGATTACTATTGCCATGATAAAACACTATGACCAAAATCAAGTTGGGGAGGAAGGGCTGTATCCTGCTTATACTCCCAAACCACAGTATCACGGAAGGCAATCAGGACAGGAACTCAAGCAGGGCTGTAACCTGGAGGCAAAAGCTGATGGAGAGGCCTTGGAAGGGTCATGTTTACTGGCTTACTCCCTATGACTTGCTCAGACTGCTTTATTATAGACCCTAGGGCCAACAACCCAGAAATGGCCCCACCCACAATAGGCTGGGCCTCCCTCCACCAATTACTAATTAAGAAAATGTTCCACAGGCTTGCCTATAGCCATATCTTATGGAAGTATTTTCTCAAGCTTTGCTTCTCCCTCTTAGATGACTCTAACTTGTGTCAAGTTGACATAAAACTAGCCAATGAGAAATAATTATACAGGGATGTCATAGAGAGAAGCAGTAGATGAAGCCAGAGATCAAACTTGATGACTTCTAGCTATCCATGACTCTTTCTTCAGTGGTAGGTGGAATTTAGAGAGCCTCTGGCATAAGGTGATGGTCCAATTTTTAAATCTCTTATTCTTGGTTAATTTGGAATGGCATAGTAGTAGAAAGGAGTGATGTAGCTAGTACAATTTATTAGAAATACATATTGGAGCAGTGGGGGTCCCAGTGCCTACATTGGGTAGCTCACAAGTGGCTGTAACTCTAGGTCTAAAGAATCTGATGCCCTTTTCTGGCTTCTGAGAGCACTGCATGAATATGGTGCACCTACAAATGGCTAGTCGTGTGCCCATCCACACAAACACAAATCAATTAGTCTTTAGGGGGGAAGGGTATTGTCTTGTCCAGCATGGTTTGGCCCTGGAATCTGACTAGGGTGATACTGGAATGAAGAAATGACAGACACTGAAGAAATAACATGCAGATACAAAAAAGCTGGGATCTGGTAGGCTGTGCTTACTCTGATGAAGGGTACCTACTACACAACTCAGAAACTCAGCAAGTTTATTACATGCACCCTGATACTTAAGAAGTTTTTGTCTCCTCATAGAAAGACAGAAGCAGAGACAGATTCATGGTAAGAGGCATGACATCATGGTTTGAGGAGACAAACTCCTGGACTTGGAGAGATGGCTCCACAATTAAGAGCACTGCTGCTCTCCCAGGAGACCTGAGATCAAGTCCCACTTACAGCCACACAAGTGGCTGATGCCCTCTTCTGGACCTCTGAAGCACTGCATGTTCATGGTGCACATACATACATCCAGGCATGAACACACACTCACACACACACACACACACACACACACAAACACACACACACACACACCAATCAGTCAGTCTTCTGAATCACAAAGAAGAACAGATCATAAGAAGTCCAATCTCCACTCTAAAGCTACAACCCTAACCAGCTTGGGCCCACAAGAGCCTGGAAATTTTCATGAGTACCGAACAGTTGGGTCACAGTTTAGAACTGGATCAAGCAAGGTTTGTTAAATTCAGATTTTTCTTCTAAGATGTCTTCTATCAAGGACTCCAAGAAATGATGCAAAGTGGCTAGTAGGATGGTATCTAGGAGCACAGAACACATGATAGTGAAGCAAATGAAATCTGGGATGATACAACTTCCAGGAGAGACACCAGGAAACACAAGGCTCTGGGAAAAGCTGGAACATTCAGAAGATGCTTGAGTGTTCAATAGGCAATTCAGGGATGATACTATTCCCTGGGGCCAGGGGTCAGGGAACCAGCATCACTTTGATGACTGGTGGTAGCTGTCTTCTGCAAGCTAAAGCTAATCGTAAGAAAGGTTGTTTCAGAGCTGGCTTTCCTGGAAGCAATGAGCACAATAGCACCAGGAGCAATAAAATACCTGAAGCCAGATGGCTACAAGTAGTACAGTAAGGATCATGGAAGGAGTATAATCCAATTCAGTTTGACTGATGGGAAGTTCAGAGCACTATAGAGAAAAGTAATAAAACATTGGCTGTTGTTATTCTAAGACTCTTTATCTTCTGTTTCCCTCAAAAGGAATGAGGCCCATTGAAATCCTGGAGAAGCTACTAGAACACAAACAGAAGAAAACCTGAGAGGTGAAAAATGGCAGATTATGGGCATAAATGTGCATCTAGATCTTCATGGAAGGAAGCAGTGGTGGGATGAAGTGGAAGTTTCTGGTTGTGTTATGTGATGCAGACTTGAGTGGTCTTTTGCTGAGGCAAGATCTTTAGGAGGACACATGATGTTTGAAGAGAGTAGAAACAGGACTCAATGGATAGTAATGGGGTGCTTGCATAGCTAACCTTGTAATATTTCTTTGGTCTCATGACTTCGATGATCTTCACTTTGTTGAGAGAGGCATGTCAGATAACTTCTCCTGGCCTCCCAACTGGTTGATTGTTCCAGCTAACTTGTGCTGATTTGGTGGAGGCCTGGCTGTTTCCATTGGATTATGCTACCACTGTTGATTTGTGTTTGGTATCCTGAGACTACTGAAATTGGACTGCTGGTATCCCAAAGAACTACTTGTAAACAGGTCCACATCCCCTTGACCTATTAAACATCTTTTCTTTCCTATCTTTGGACAATGGGCTGGGGGTGGGGGTTGGAGCATTTTTGAATCCTTATTAAAATAGGTTTTTTGTGGATCTGCATCCCACCCACCTCAGGGCCTGGCCGCTCCTGGGGTGAAATGCAGGGAGTTTGATTATGATTATCTCAGGTGGGTGCTGAGCTGTAGGGAAGCACCTAGACACTGCTTCAGAGGTGAAGCATAATCTGAGATGTGGGAAAGCCAAGCTGGTTCCTAGGTTCCCAGGCCTGCGATGAGGCTGGGGCCAAGGGGTTCTCTGCCTCCTGGACATCCAGGTGCCACCCCTGAAGAGCTGAGAATGGTGTTGGGGAAGAGACTAGAAGGAGTGGGGAAACCATGGACTGTGGATAGTGTCTATCCCAGGACCAGGGATCAGGATAGGGAAAGGGGAGCCCCTGCTTCTCTCAGCAGTGATTGTCCTTAGCTTGGTGGAGGTATGCTGGAATCACAGAGAAGCCTTCTATAGGAGATTTAGCTACAGTTCTGTAGGTGAAGACCTGCAGGGCCAGGAAGCAGGAGTGGGTGGGTTGGTGAGTGGGGGTGGGGGTGGGGGTAGGGGTGGGGCTCAGAGGGGAAATGAGGAAAAAGGATAACATTTGAAGTGTGAATAAAAAATATCTAATAAAAAAGAAATAAAGAAATAAATATCTAAAAAAGAAAGAAAGAGTCCATGGTTCTAAACTATTTATTGACTGTTCATGGTGGAAAAAATAGATGCATTCTGTACCCACTTCTCAGGTGGACCTGAGATTAAATACCCTTGGCAGGGAGGAATGTCTGGAAAGGGAAGCTTATTGGGCAAGCCCTCAGGGTGTAGGTACTTGATTAGATGGAGAACTCTGTTCTGGGCCTATGTTGCCACAGGTCATGTTTCCTTCTGTGGTAAGTGTGCCATGTGTTCCAGGCCAGGAATCTGGCAGGGAGCAGAGAATCACCTAAATCTCAGGTGTGTGCCCACCCAGTCTCTGGGTCTCAACCTGCTCTGCCTTACCAAGCTTCCCAGCTCCTCCTTTTTCTTTTTATGAAGGAGAGGTGTCACTGGAGTGACTAGTAGAATCTGGATGACAGCTCCTTGGGACTTTGCCTTGCCAATGAGAATGATTTCACCAAAGGGCTTGCCCATTATCAGGGCAACAAGCATGTACTGACCCACTATAAAGGGTATAAAACTGGCCTTTTCTACCCAACGAGAAGAAATTTCCCTGGGTCAAATATGCTCCAGACTTCCTTGCGTGGTTCGGCAAATATTCGTTAGGTATGAAGAGTAGTTCAACTCTCCATTAGCCAAGTCTGCATTTTTTTTTAATCTTCCCTTCTGCTGTGGTCAATTCAGAAATGAAGCACCCAGAGGCATGTCCAAGAAAAGATCCACTGTCCAGAGCAGAGAATATCATCAGAAGCCAGTCTTCTGTGGTCAACTTATCTCAGGACTGTCTCAGGGGCAGAGTGACATGTATTCCAAGGTTATCCCCTCTCTGATAACAGCCAGCATCCAGTGGCTGAATAGACAGGACTACATTGGCCTAGCCACTTAAGATTCCAAGTTGTAGGGGACAGTTCAGCTTTCCTGGCTCCATTTTGCTTCCTGCCTGCCTCTATCCCAAGTGATGGTGTCCATGAGCATTTGAGTCTGCCCCCCAAGAACTCAACCTACAACAAAAAGAGCCAAAAATGCAAACCGAAGTCACCTTGAATCATAACTCCTAACCATAGTGCTGCCTAGCCTCAAGTCAGCTTGGCACACACTAGAGTCATTTGAGAGGAGGAAGCCTTGCTTGAGAGAATGCCTCCATGAGACCAAGCTGTAAAGCATCTTAATTAGTGATTGGTAGGAGAGGGCTCAGCCCATTGTGGATGGTGTCATCCTTAGGCTGCTGGTCCTGGAGTCTATAAGAAAGTAGGTTGAGCAAGCCATGATTAGCAGTCCAGTAAGCAGCACCCCTCTATGGCCTCTGCATTGGGTCCCGCCTCCAGGTTCCTACCTCATTTGAGTTTTTGTCTTAACTCCCTTCAATAACGGATGACAATGTGGAAGTATCAGCCAAATAAACTCTTTCATCCCCAACTTGCTTTTGGTCATGGTGTTTCATTCCAGCAACAGTAACCCTAAGACACAGCCTGCACTCCATAAATCCAGAGCATGTCTCTGTCATGAGTATATGAAATCAGCCAGATCAATGTGTAAACTGTTAAATCACCCTTCTGTTTATTCAATGGCAGTGTTAAAATCTCAAGTTTTCATCAGAATAAACATATGACAGTGCCAATATGACACTGAAGAAATCTAAAGGCCCAAAATATTTTCAGAATGTTACATTTATGCCACCCAAACATAATAACATCTACTACATTACAGTTTAAAGCTCACAACCTCTTGCCTTACATGTCAGTCATCATTTGAGAAACAACAAACTTAGAGCTTAAGCCAGGTGCTGGAGTGACCCAGTCTGCGGGTCAGTCAACAGCCAGCGTCTGCAAGAGAGACAGTGGGGATGGAGGGGTAAGAGATGCAAAGAATAGAGGCCAGACAAGTCTGTCTGATCAAGTCTTGTTTATTGAAAGGTAACTATGGGTATATATAAGCACAAGCTATGGAGTGCAGCTGGAGACACTTAACCACAAGTCCAGGATGTGTTTGAGAAAAACAAGATGTTATCAGAGTGTGTTCAGCTGTGGTGGGCTTCTTGCAAAACATGTCTCTCATCAGGGTAGAAAAGTATCAGCCTGTAAGATGGCTGCAGAGATGATAGTCGCTTTATGCTAGGAGTCGGCTCCCAACGGGTCCCTCTTTTTAATTTTTCAAAAGGGAAGCCTGGGAAAACTTATGTAAACCATGCCTGTCTTAGGTTAGAACATCTCTGGACACTCAACAGCCTTTTTTGGTTGAGCTCCTGTCTTAGGTTGGTGAGGCCTCCCAATTAGGGTCAGGGTTCTTACCTGTCATTGGCTATCTGGTTTACTGCATAAGTTAGGGGCTATCCCTAGTCAGTCTCAATGATAGAGGTTTTAGAGTCCCTTACTTCCAGCCTGTGAAAATGGACCTGTATAGGTTTCATTTGAATAATAGCTGTTTCTCATAGTCTACACCTGCCTCTGCATTACTAAAAATCCTCCCTGCTATTGTCATCAGTTGATGAACAAAATCAGAGAATTGCTCATCAGGCCCTTCTCTGATGTCAAAGATGCACCAGGGTCTCCCTTTACCGGGAGTTTGCACCAGGACTTCATAGCTGCGTTTTGAATTTGAGTGAATAAGCCTGGATCATATTGCATCTGGTCATCACTAAAAGCAAATTGCACTTCTCCCACTAAGGCATCAAAGGACCAAGCATTGCCTGCCTGAGCATTCCTCCTAGGTGTCTCTTTACAATTCTTATGGTACTCTGATTTCCAGATAAAATGATCACCACGACTAAGAACTGCTCTCCCTAAGGTTTTTCCAATCCCCAGGAGTCAGCCACTCCTCTGTGGCAGATTCTAGGATTGCAAGAGTAAGAGGAGCAGTGGTGCCATATTGTGACACTGTATTTTTCAGTTCATTAATGATTTGGAAATTGAACCCTGTGTGATGTCTCCAAGCAACCCCTTGAGCGTCTGTGGTCTCTGGTACAGCGAAAGCCTCAGCCTCTCCCTCCTCTGGGTGATCTGTGGCTGAACTAAGCCAGAGGGCAGGGGCCATCTTTGGACTCCAAGTTGAGGAACTGAAGGACCTGGGGGACTTTATCAGGTGGCTTTGCCCTCCCGAGATGTCTTCCTAGTCTTTAATTCTTGTAGCTGATTAATTAAGTCCTGATACTCTTCCTCCAATTCTATTTGTTGTTTTAGGGCTGAGATTTTATCCTTTCCTTTCTAGGGTCCAAGACAACCATCCCCAGGACACATCAGGTGATCCAGGGAGCACAGATGGAGAAGGTTTCTGAAAGGGGGGGGGGAACCATTCAAGTTCATAATATTTGGCACCTCTTCCTCCAGGTCATCCCTGTCTGACTTAGAGAACGTATAGTGATGGGCAATTGCCACAAAGCACATTTCAATGCAGATTCTGAAACTCTGCAGGCCTATGGCCACAGCTTCTGCACTTTACCTTTCCCAGGTATGTTTTTCTGAAATAACCAACAAAGCAATAAGTGCTACTTGCCAAAAGGAAACAACAACCATGAGTTTCACAGAGAAACTTGCCAACAGGTTGTATAGGGCTAAGCTTTTCCTTTAGGACTTTATAAAACAGCAGCAGGCACAATATGGCAAACAGTTGTGACAAATTGTTTAATATAACCAGGTATGTCCAAGCATTGGAGAAACAAAAGTTTCCCTCATCATATACTCCAAGGACTTCACTTATTTCTTGCCTCATTTTCGTTACTATAACTCACCAGTCTCGATGCGCAGGTTCCCACAGTGATCACCTTTGTTTCACTTTTGAATTTTCAGTTGACCCTTTCTCCAGTAATGTCCCTCACGAAGTCTCTCATTCTCACTGCCCCACATTGGGCGCCAGATGACCTGGTTCATGGGTCAGTCAATGGGGTCTGCAAGGGAGAGAATGGGGGTGGAAGGGCAAAAGACATGAAGAATAGAGACAAGTCTGTCTGATCAAGTCTTGTTTATTGAAAGGCAACTATGGGTATATATAAGCACAAGCTATGGAGTGCAGCTGGAGACACTTAACCACAAGTCTAGAATGTGTTTGAGAAAAACAAGATGTTATCAGAGTGTGTTGAGCTGTGGTGGGCTTCTTGCAAAAACATCATGCTAGGAAAACAAATCTTTCGTCAGGGTGGAAAAGTACCAACCTGTAAGTAAATAGCTGCAGATGGCTGCAGAGATGATAGCCACTTTCTGCTAGAAGTTGGCTCCCAACACTAGAGGTGAGGAATCAGCACAACTAGGTTTGATTCTCAGAGATCTCAGTGACATACAAACAAGGTGCTGGCTAGAGCTGCCTTCTAATCTTGATGCTCAACTAATGGAAAAGCCACCTCGATGCTCATTCAGTTGCTTGGCAAGATTCAGTTCCCTACCACTGAGGGATAGACATTAATTAGTGTCCCTGTGACTGTTGGCTGGAGACAACCCTCAGTTCCTTGCTACGTGGGCCTTTCCTACATGAAAGCTGGTTCTATCAAAACAGTAACCAAGAAAGCAATAGTGAGAGGCTGATAGCATGATGGTTATCCATTATCACACAATTGGCAAGATTTAGAAATACATAGGAAACCCACCTCAGGGAATGGCTGTGAGAGAATTTCTAGAAAGGTTTAATTGAGGGAAGACTTCCCTGAACATGGAAAGTATCACTCCATGAGCTGGTCACCCAGACGGAAGAAAAACAGCGGGAAGGAGGAAGCCTTCTGAGTTCTGGTATTACCCTCTCTGCTTCCTAGTTCACTAATTAGAAACAAGCATCCTCCCACATCTGCCATCAGAGCTGAGAGATGCTCCCATTACCATCTCTTCCCTACCAAAATGGACTATACCACCTGTTCTCAACTTGTGGTTCATGTCACATTTGGGATCAAATGACTCTTACACAGGGATGGCAAACCATCAGAATACACAGATATTTGCATTGTGATTCATAACAGTTCTGGAGTAGCAATGAAAGATAATTTTATGGTTGGGGGTCACCATATGAGGAACTGTATTAACAGGTCACAGCATTAAAAAGGTTGAGATCCGCCCTCAAGCTATGAGCCAAAATGAATCTTTTCTCCTCTAGGTCCCTCCTGTCAGATACAGTCGCATGACATGCAAAGTAACTAATACAGAGAAGTAGAGAGAAGTAGAAGCCACAACATGTGTAACCTCATCATGAACTCACATTAGCATGATTATGAGTTCAGAAATAAATGTTGCCTTATTCTATTGGACAGTAACAAATTACTCAACAGAAGAAGGTTACATTGGCTGGGGATACAAAGGTCAGGCATCACTGTGTTCTATCTCAGAGGCTGTCCACTATTCCAAATAGACACCTATGTATGTTTCTAAAAACGAAATCTTGGATCAAGCCATGTTGTAATTCTCTTCAGCTTACAGAATGCAGGTAGATTCTACATCCCAGAAGGTCATTGTATGTCATCTGTAATGACTGTCTAGGATTCCACTGAACAGCTGTCATGTGATCTATTGACAAAACCCTGTGGCTGGAATGTTAGTCTCCAGCTTTAATTCTAAAAGTGGTGCTGCTGGTGAACTCCCTTGTGTCTGTTTCCTACTTGTTCACACATTTCCTTAAGGAAAGGGTCCTACAGAGGGTGAAATTATTGGGTTAAAGGACAAGTTGTTGTGGTTTTAAGAGTGTTATTGCTTTATGAAATGTTTTGTATGTACACATATACATATATACACATTACTTTATTGTTAAGAGATTGCCAATGGAAAAAAATATCACACCACTAGAGTAAACAAGCACTTGCCAGACCCAGTTTAGACATCTCAATGAATCTCTATACAGTTAGAAGAGCCAATATGAAGCTATAGCTGTATTTTTGATCTTACTCACTTAACTACCAAGTACATTTTATGCACATATCCACCAAAAATAAAAGAAAGAAAATGCCCACAAGAGTTAAAACTAGAAAACAATTAACTTTACACACCCTCTTTCCTGACTCTTGTGTCCTTTCCCCACACTCTGTCCTTCCGCATCACCCACCCCACCCCCCGTTCTTGTTCTCTTTCCCTGTGATGTTCTCACCCAGGAACACATGTGTTTACATATACA
>JADRCD010085162.1:0-15817 GCA_019843815.1 Montemys delectorum | reverse complement strand
TTCAAAGGCTCGATTTTGAGAGCTGCTGCTTAATGTTAGCAGGCATCTTGGCCATCTCTTGTCCCGAGGATGTGGGTGTTATGAAAACCAAGTCTTGCTTTTCACTTTCATGTAATTTATAGTTTGGTCTTCTCTGCTTCTGAGCCAACCATTGGTCAGATGGCCTGAATTGATACCTGTGTTATTCCTTCCATGACTGAAAGAGGCCCTGTTGGTGTCTGCCCATAACCCCACTTATCAAACTGCCAGCACCTTAGATTCTCTGCCTGGGGATTTTTCTTTTACTGCTGGCTCTTTCATTGCCAAGCTCCCCCAGGCACTCTCCTCAGTGGTGTTCATCCAGCAGACTGGTGGATGTATAGGTAAGACTGGCTCCTTCACCACTGTGCCTGTTCAGTGCGGGCTCTGAGATCACTAGCAGGATAAACCGTGTCACCCCAGTGCTTCCTGGTGACCTCCCCTTTGGGCTATATCTTGCCCTGATACACTTATCTCACTCTGGCTCTAGTAGTGTCTCTTGTGTTTATCCCTCGGACTTTTTTTTTTTTTAATTGTGCTGGAGAATCAAAGAAAGAAAACAGAAGCTGTTTGCTTGCATGGTTCTAACCTTTGGTTTGGTTTAGCTAACTGTTCCCACCTAACATTTTCTCCTTATGGATATATGTAATAATTTGCAATTTGTAAATTATAAAATATGAAGTTTGGGTCTTTGTAATAATTCATCTTCTTCAGGCTATGTAGTTAGCTATCTGTTCAGGGCCTGGTAAGGTTTGTTGAATCTCGAAGGCTTGGGAATGCTGGAGGTTTGACAGGTTGAGCCTGGCAGAAGCTGGGGTTTGGGTAGGTGGAACTGTCTGAAAGAATTACTCACAAGCACTGAACAGGAGACAGGGGCCTTTAACCTAGACAGGACCATTCCAGATCATGCTCCCGAGGGATGCACGGTTCTTCAGTTATTGTCACTCTGGCTGGCCAACAGAGCCACGTATGTCCTACCTTCATATGTATTGTTAGCTTGTGACTGTGGATTCCATGTAACATGCCCATCATAACTATGATGCAACATCTCCTCACCCTTCTCTGTTTTCTTCCAGCTTACATTCTTTGAGGATGCCATTCACTTGGTGCAGATTCTCTGTTCCGGTCAGTCTGTGGGATCATTTCTTAAACATGCGTGCTCATTCACATTGCACATTCCATTCATTCCAACAGCCCTGGAGCTACTCTGACTTTCTAGGGAGACAGTCCCCATGTAGCAACGGGGAAAACAATATCTTCTTTGCAGTTTGGAAAAAAAAAATGATCATAAGTCGGTTATCTGTTTGCCCTGGCTAGGGTTACTGTTGCTGTGTTGAAATACCAGGATCAAAGCAACTTTCCGATGGAAGGGCTTACTTGGCTTACATTGTATATCACAGTTCATCATCAAAGGAAGTCAGGACAGGAACTTAAACAGGGCAGTATCCTGAAGGCATAAGCTGATGCAGAAGCCATGGGGGGATGCTACTTACTGACTTGCTCCTCTGTGACTTGCTCAGCCTGCTTTCTTGTAGAACCTTGTACCAGCAGTTTAGAGATGGCACCATCCACCAGGAGTTAGGCCATCCTCCAACAATCATTAATTAGGAAAATGCTCTGCAGGCTTGCCTGACAGCCTGATCTTATAGACACATTTTCTCATTTGAAGTTCCCTCCTCTCAGATGATGATAGGTAGTGTCAAGTTGACATAAAACTAGCCAGCACACTGTTCGCTGAACTTGGAACACAGTTCTTATGTTCTGGCCCAGTTACTGCCCCCATTCAGTGAGAACAGTAAAGGCAGAATGGGTAAAGGGAGGCTCAGTGTGATGGAATAGGTTATGTGCTCTGTAGGTGTGCTAGAGAAGATGAAAATCAACAACGGCACTCACCTGTTGCTCTTCTGTGGCTGGTGAACGCTTGCTGTGTTTCTGGGACTGTCTTTTTCAGCTTGGTAGTCCTCCATTGTCAGGGTGGTGAGGGGAGGTTTCTCCTTCAATACCACATGTTTGCTTTTTAAGAATAAACTTGCCAGGTCATTTTTCATGTAGCTCTTTCATTATCTGCAGCTATGTGGTTTCGTCTTTTTCCTCCTTTTTCTTTTGATTCTTTGTTTGGAGTACTTAACTGTAAGTATTAGCATATTTATACTTTCTGTCGTTTACTTTAGATTGTCACTTACTTTGCTATTATATGTATGTAGGAAGTCTATAAAAATTTGAATATAGATGTGTATATCGTAATCTTTGCTGAATGCCTCAAAAGGCAGTTAAATAGAATCCTCAAATAACAGTTAAAGAATCAAGTAAAGTTACTAGTCCAAAAAGAACTGAAGTTACACTGGGCCTGTTGACACAGGCTTGTAATCTCAGCTAAGGCAGGAGGCTAAGAAGTTTGAGGCTAGTCTGGTTAAATAGTAGAGTTCAAGGCTACCCTGAATAACTTATAAAAACTTTGTGAAAAAAACCTCAAGGTCTGGGAATGGCTCAGTGGATAGACTGCATGCCTGTTATGTGTGAGGCTCTAGGACTGGTCCCCAGTAACTCGTCTTCCGCAAAAGGTAAGACTGAAGTTTGAGAGATGAGAAAGTGGTACAAGTTTGAAGCCACTCTCTGCCCATCCTTCCTTTGCTCTTTGAACAGTTTCTTCCCATGCTGGGAGCTTTACCATTTAAAATACTGTTTCTCCGAGCCTATTGGTGCTCAAAGGCTTTCACGTTTTCATTAAGACTTAAGTCCCATTTGCAACTCAAGCTCCTCAGGAAAGGCTTGTTAAAGGGTCTCCATGCACCACTTCCAAATTTTGAGAGGGAGATATTCTTCCTATTTTTGTATTTATTAGGCCATTGGTAAGAGGATGGAAGAAAAGGAGATGATCAGAAATGTCATCGGGATAGTGCGGATCCACAGATTAGCTTTCCAGGGGAACAGCTTTGCAATTATCCACTCCCAAATATCCCTCTTGAACTACATTGCACCCATCTTTCAGAAAACAACACTTAGGGAATGTATACCCTTTAGCTTAATCTGAGAGCACTTAGCATCATCTTTTTGCTTGCACATTGCAGAGCAGTCTTCTGACACTGGCTTGAATACATCATTTCCTTTACACACCCAATCTAGAGTCCTTAGGATATAGGTGACAGTGGATCCAGTTTTGGATGTCCCAGCCTGTATCCATGTTGCCTTTACGGCTCTTAGAAGGCTAATAAGGCTCAAACCCTCACCGTATCACCACAGGAATCTGAAAGGTAGATAGATCATGAAGTGGCAGGTCTTTTTCTATTGAGAAGAAAAATCTTCTTAGAAGAGTCTCCAATGCTCTGTAAGGTCCCAGTCAGTCCTACAAGATGCAGGCTCCGTGCTGTATAAGAGGCAAGGCAAATATCTGGGTGCCTTCTTTTATTTTAAATCTCTGTTAAACTGGGTCTTCTATCAGCAGTAAAAAAAGAAAAAAAAGACTGTGTGTGGTTTTTTGTTTGTTTGTTTGTTTGTTTGTTTTTTGTCTAATAGACTGCTGTGTCCCCATGACCTGATGAGCAAATTGGTGACTAATTAGAAAATATTAACATCCAAAGTTGCCATGGATATGGTCTTGACTGTGAGAACATGTTTTGTTTGTTTGTTTGTTTGTTTGTTTGATTTGTTTTGCTTTATTTTTCGAGACAGGGTTTCTCTGTGTAGCCCTGGCTGTCCTGGAACTCACTCTGTAGACCAGGCTGGCCTTGAACTCAGAAATCCGCCTGCCTCTGCCTCCCAAGTGCTGGGATTAAAGGCCTGCACCACCACCGCTCTTCGAGAGCATGTTTTGTCTCTCTCATTTTCCTCTATTCTTGTTAAGGTATCTTGAATGTGGCTTTCCCGGTAGCTGTTAGAATGAACTTTTAGATTCCTCTGGGTTCCTTACAACTTAAAAAGAAAATCTCAATACTGACCCCCCCCATCTCTCTTTCTCTTCCTCTTTCTCTTTCTCTTCCTCCTTCTCTTTCTCTTTCTCCTTCTCTTTCTTTCTCTTCCTCTTCCTCTTTCTCTGTCTGTCTGTCAGTCATGATCCGTCTCTCTGTCTGTGTGTGTGTCTCTGTGTGTGTGTGTGTGTGTGTATTTCTGTTAGCTAGTTTAAGTCAATTAGACTTATGCTTGAGTCATTTTGAAGAGAATTCCTCCTGACCCCCAGATTGACCTGTGGTACAGTTTTTTAATTGATTGAGATGAGAGGGCTCAACTAACTGTAAACAGTGTCAACCCAGGGCAAGTGGGCCTGGATGTTCTAAGACAGCTAGCTGAGCAAGCCATTATAAGCAAACCAGTTTCCTCTGTATCCATTCCTGCCTCTAGGCTCCTACCCACCTTCCCGCAAGACTCCCTCAGTGAAGGACTGCAGTATGGAAGTATAAGCTGAAATAAACTCTTTCCTCTCCACGTTGCTTTTGGTCACCCTAAGACAGTGATATGTGTATGTGACTGTGTTCTGTTGGTACAGCCAGCTGTGTATCACAGTGAGGGTCAGAGGACAATTTCAGATGTCAGTGTCCCCTTCCATCTTGTGTGAAAGAGGATCTTCTTGTTCACCACTGTATATGCCACATTAGTTGGCCTGGGTTCTTCTATGGATTTCCCTGTCCCTGCCTCCTATCTCTCCATAGGATCATGTTTGGCTTTACATGGGTTCTGGGGAACTGTCCTTTTGCTTGGCATAGCAAGCGCTTTGCCTCTGAGCCTCTCCCCAGTCTGTTCTTACAACTTCTCATAAGTCAGTATCGGGCCTTCAGTGGTCAGGGCAGTTAGCCACTGCCTTCTTCACGCTCTTCTGTTAACACTTCCTCTTAGTTTTAGATCTAAGTGTAAACACTATATACCATGTTTGAGTTTGGCACCTAGCCGTTTTATGAAATAATTGTAATTTAAGGGCTATAGAGCATGCAGCTTTCAGTCTGTGGAGTCAGAGTGGCTTCAGGCTATGTGAGCGGGTATGTCCTTCCTGGGTGGAATGTGACCATCAAATAGAAGGCCATGGCCTTCCCAATTCATCTCCATCCTCAAAGCACCCGGTAGCTTGGTGGATAACACAACCATTTCTCATTTTACTTTGGTACCTCAGCTGTTGTCCACCCTGCCACCCATTTTCCCTTTACTGGTTTCCTTGACCCCAGTCTGGACTAGGCTGCTGCTAACAAAAGCCGTTGGCTTTTGGATAAATTGCAATTTAGGATTCCAAACTTGATGTTTGTGAAGAAATTCAGGCATTCTCAAGGTTTCATGGAGATTTTATTGTAAGAGAGCAAAATTCTTTTCACTCTTAACAGTAAAATATATCTTCTATCATACAAAGAACACTTGAAAAACTACAGTATTTTCCTGTTGCTTTTTTTCCCGTTCATCAGTACTATTGACTGAGGTCTTATCTTTTTGTCTCACCATTTTGAAGCCTTCCATATTTCTAAATATGGCAAATGAAAGTCTAGTTTCTCTTTGAAAGAGATGACTGAATTGGATTGCCATTGTGTCCCCTGAGTTTCCAGTGGATGAGTTTCTTAAATATGTGTCCAGTGTTTTCTTCTTTATAATTGGTGCCCTGGCCATCATGCAGTGTGTGGGTATATTTGTTCCTTCTGATATGAGTTTTTGTTTTTTTCTTGTTTGTTTTCCAAGACAAGGATTCTTTCTATAACATCCTTGGCTGTCCTTGTAACTTTCTTTGTTGACCAGGATGGCCTTGAACTCACAGAGTTCCTCTGTCTCTGGAGTGCTAGGATTAATGGTGTGCACCATCATACCCTTATGAGAAGGAGCACATCAGCTTCTTCTGCTAGACTTATAGGCCTTATACTCAATGTTACTTTTATAAGATTTTATATTTTGAATTAAGATGAGTAATAGCTTTCTGAGTATATCTCTTTACACCCTTCTTATTATCTTGTATGGACTAGATTCTTTAAAAGTATTGATTGGGTCAGTTGGTTGGGGAATGTTTTACAAGTAGTGCCACTTGGGGGTGTGTATACATGTGTGTGTGCGTGCATGTGTGTGTGTGCATGCATGTGTGTGTACATGTGCGTGTTAGGTACCATTTGTTCCAGCCCCTCCCTGTCACCGTGACTTATGTGGCAATATAGTTTTTTGCTTACCTCATCACTTCTGGTCAGTAATCACTCTGTCTCAATCCCATTTAGACTTAAGTGAATTTTGAATGTATAGTCTTAGACATAATAGTTTTGTGTGTTGGTTTTTGTATTAATACTTTGAAAATGATAGTAGTAACTATCCCTGGAGCTGTAGAGGTCATGAAGACTGTGTTGCCCTAGCACAGAATCCAGGTTCTGTTCCCAGTACCCACTTGGTGGCTGAAACCTTCTCAATTCCAATTCCAGGAGATGTGATGCCCTCTCTGGCCTCTGTCGGCACTGTACATACATGACGCACAGAGAATGCACTCATACACATAAAGTAAAAACAAATATATCTTTAATTTTAAAATGTATTACTCATCAGGTTGTCTTTGAGTGAATTAGTCCCCATAAGACACTTAGGGCGACCATCACCAGTCATAGAAGAACTAGTTATTGGTGATTTGCACCCACTGGTTTTCTACAGTTCCAAAATCAATGAAAACATTCTGTACGTTCTCATCGGCTTTGTGGAATTGGCAGTAGAACAAACACTTGCATTGTTACATGAAAATTGTGTATCTCACATTTTTATGTTAGTAAAATTTGTAGTAAATTTTGGTACATACACACACGGTCCTTTGTTATTTTTAAATAGTCATCGCTGGATGAGTCGGCTGTCACTTCTGTCCCGCAGACTCATGGATGGGTTTCTAGCATATGGATAGTGTCTGGATTTAGCTTGTAACAGATGCTGTCAGTATCATACACAGATCTCCTTTACTGGGCCAGTGCATCCGTCTCCCAGCTGCTGTGCTATTGGCTGCTAATGACTCACACCTGTACCCTTCTCCAGAGGACCACTCTTGGCTGACAGGAACTGCCCTAGCCAGATATGTTGGGAAAATATGAGATCTGGTCCCAGCCCCCTCCAAGTACCTAGGGGTGACTCATACCCACTAACTATACAGAGGTATCCTGGCCTTGGGACTGACTGGAGGTCTTACGTGATTCCGTCCAGACTCTAACAGATCCTTGGAGAGGATCAAGCAGGGGTGAGATCTCTGACGTCAGATCTTTACCACCATTCTGCCCCCGTCTAGTTTACTGCTTTCATTCCTGACTTCTCTTGACAGCATTCTTTCTATAATCATGCATGCAAGCAGGGCCATTGCCGGCTGTGCTTCTAGGGAACGTCACCTTAGGTGCGGCTAATCTCAGTAGCTCTTTTATTCTGTCGGTTCCCCAATTACTTCAGCAATTGATTTTTTCACATGTCAAATAATCCAGTCATTTCCTTGGTTTGATCCTTTCTAATGGGCATCAACACTGTCCACATCCCTCCTGTTTGTTTATTTAAGGCCATTTTTCAACAACCCCCCCCCATGCTTTTATGTATCTAGGCTCTTCAGTATACTGCAAAGGTGAGTTATCTTATAGTTTAGGATCTGAAAATTAGTTTCAGAACCTAAGTCAGTTAAACTTCCAGCTCTTAGTTATTGGAAGAATTGTATGGTCTCTTCTCAACCCTCAGCATGCTACCAGGAATATAGTAAATACTTAATAGATGCTAGCAGCCTTATCACACGTACTCATTTTTAATTTATTTGTCTTGCTCTAAGTGGGCACATCAGTGGTGGTACTTTAATAAGCTATGATCAGAACCTCTAGATTCCCTGTTTCTCACTGAGAATAGGAGCTGCCCTATTTATCCAGTGATGTGTTGGCTTGCCAGTGAGAACAGGCCTGATTCACTTCTACCAGTAGACTATTCCCACCGTGGGTCATTTTGAGCTGCTGATAGGACATCACTGAATGTAATGTTGGGAAGAAACAGACATGAATGGCCTTTGCAAGCCAGTGTACCCTAACTCTAGTCCCAAATTGCACTGTCTGGGTCCTTTATGTTTAACATAGTATGTCGCACAGAGGAGCCAAATGTTGAATATGTGACTAAAAAGCATAGTTATTAACTGATTGGGATTAGATCATGTGGTGCAGATTAGTAAATTACTTATCTAATTGTTGTTATATAACCAACTACATCCACCACACACACACACACACACACACACACACACACGCACACACACACACACACACACACATGCACACACACCCTTCCTGGGCAAATTCAATTCAGAATTCAATTATTAAAACAATTCCATCAGAACTACCAAGTTCCATAAAACTATCCTTCTCGATTTTTCTCCTAAGCACCATGTCTCACCGACACCCGTGAGTATGCGCATTGCCTTTGCTTTGCCTCAGGAGTAGTGAACCCAAGTGGATTTATACAGGTACACGAAAGGCCAGGATTTTAGTGGTTCACAAATTTTAGTATTTAGTCATAAAAAGTTATTGTGCTAATAACTCTGTACATGGAGTTAAACCAGGCTGCCCAGCTCTGTGTCCCAGTCCAGTGTCTGTTGCTACAACAAAGTACAGACTGGGCAGTTTCTAAGGAAAAGAAGTTTAACTGCAGGTCTAGAGACAGGGATGTCCCAGGTTGAAGCTCTGTGTCTGGTGAGGGTCACACTGCGTCTTGATGTGACAGGTGGCATCACTGGTCAGAGACACGGAGCAGGAAAGTGTGGTTGTCTGCTCCTCCTTTTGTAAGGCCGTATCCCATCGTGGCATCCTTACCTCGTATCTCGAACCCTCATTACCTCCACGAGTCCCAGCTCCAAACGCCATCAGCATGAAATTAAAAGATGAAGTTTCCATCACGTGAACACCTCCATCAAGCGTAGCCTTATTCTGTTAAAGGTTACCACTAAGCTTACAGCCATGGTATAACAAGATGCCATGGTGAATGTCTAGGTCACATTGCTCTCAGTTTGGATGTCACTCATTTTGTGGAGAGTATAGTTCATTCTTTTGTCGTTAGTAAAAGAGTTTTCCTGGTCATTTTCTCTCGCTTTTGATAAAAAGCATGAAGATCAGTGTAACATCTGTGCTCTGCTTCCCAGCTGCATTCTGTAGGCTATAAATGCCTTCCTCTTACCTACATGGTCTGTATGTGTGAGATGCTTGGTCTGCACCACGGACTTCACCACTCAGTTTTTTGAAAAGATACATTGGTTTCCAGTAGGAATTGTTATTGGCGCCTTTTTAAGTTGATATGTACTATTTTTAAGAAAGAAATGTATTTCATTTTGACAGGAGCTGATAATATCCGGAAATACTGGAGCCGCTACTACCAAGGATCTCAAGGGGTAATATTCGTATTAGACAGCGCCTCTTCAGAGGATGATTTAGAAACTGCTAGAAACGAGCTGCACTCCGCTCTTCAACACCCACAGTTATGCACTTTGCCCTTTTTGATATTGGCCAATCATCAAGACAAGCCAGCGGCTCGCTCAGTACAAGAGGTACGCATGTCTCCTTAGGTGCTCCTGAGTCTGCCCACTGGGTCCGAGTGTTGAACCATTGCCGCTGCTGTGGAATCTAGGAAGACTGTATACCTATGGGTGTGCCGGACATAAGGTTTCCGCCGCAGAACCGTCATTTTCAGGGAAAGTGGGAAGCCCATTATGAGTCGTATGAAAAAACACATTTCTACACCCGGGCTTGCTTGAAAAACAAATTCTTTTTTAACTGGGAAGATATCCCTGGGTATTTTCCCATATCTTTTGAAGAGGTAAAGGTCTGGCTAACTTAACATTTTAATTTAACGTTGGGCTTGATTCCTTTTCCACTAGCTTTCAAAGAGATAGGCTGTGGGTTTGACAGACATTGCTCAGCCTCCAGTACCGTGTTCTTGTTCCTCTTAAATACTTGCTGCTGCTGCAAACCTGGTATCATATCTTGCGTGTTCCATGCCTCTAAGAAGATTTCAATATGGCACCACTGTTGGCTTTCCTAACCTAAGTGCATTTCCTAGCTTGTTTCTCTCCTATGAGAGTGGGAGGCTATGTGGGTAAAAGGTGTCCCTCTGAGCTGAGTTTCTGATTTCTGGCACTAAAATAATAAGTGGTAAATAGCTCATAACTTAGGTACGATGGACTCAAACCGCCACTGTTGAATTCCCTTTACACCTGCACTTTGCAGGTTCTATGTTTTTCCGCTCCTTCAGCAAACTATAATGCCTCGAGTGGCTTAGGATTAAAGCGATTAATAGGAATGACGTAGCCCTTCAGTCTGAAAAAGCAGATAAGGAACAAAGAGTCCAATGTGATTTAGCTCCAAGCCTCCCTCACACTTAGCAAAGACTTGTGGCTGGTAGCTTTGTTTTTTATGTCTGGCTTCCCACCAACTTATTCTAAGGGCATAGGATTAATTTGAATGATTTATTCTAATTTCACCATATTAAGTGGAAGAGGGCCCATGTATAGACACTTTTTATTTGTTTAAAAACAACACAAAACAGTGAAAGATTGTGATTTCTTACTCAGCCCACAAAGCTGTCTGTAGTTGCCTCTGTTTGTCTTCAAGACTCACTACCCTTTCACTTTATAGATTCTGGAAAATATATTTGATAGTAATTAAAGAAAAGTAGCAGCCTGCCCATGGTGGCGCACGCCTTTAGTCCCAGCACTTAGGAGGCAGAGGCAGGCAGATCTCTGATTTCAAGACTAGCCTGGTCTACAGAGCAAGTTCTGAGACAGCTAGGGCTAAACAGGGAAACCCAGTAGAGGGAGAATTCCTTGGTAGACCTAAAGTCCGTGGATGCATAATGAAGTGCTCACCCTAGCTTCAGTTTGTCTGGGAAAAGAAAGGGAAGCATCCAGTCTTTCTCTTAATGGCAAAGAGGTTACTCTCTCTAGTGTGTTTCTATAAAGCCTGGTTGAAATACTCTTAGGAATGTTTTAAGAATTAAATCAATACCTTATTGTTAGCATCAAAATGGAGTTGTGAAACTGAATCTTCCGTGCTGTATAAGCAATAACCACAAACTGGACTGGAAACAGAAGGCCAGGGTAGGACATTTAAAAGCAGAGTCCTGTTTTACTTGAAATATGTTTTAGACTTTTGTGTAGAAATGTTTAGACATCTTTTTGCTATTCTTCCTTTCAGTAAGGTGCCACTTGCTCAGTGTCTTAGAGCTTTATGCGCATTCGTTTGCTTATGCCTACTAGTTTGTGTGTAATTGGTGGTGCTTTGAGTGTTGGAAGGTTGATATTTTACCCTGCAAAGTAGCTGTGACTTTTAAGGGGGAAATTCTGCTAAAAAAAAAATAAAAAAATCAAGGAAGATACATTCAGCTCCCTAGGAAGCGCTAACAGCGTGACACAGGCTAAGAAAGGACAGTGTGCTCTTAGGCTTGTCATTTCCTCGCTTCCTGAAAATTACTCTATTTTATGTTTTCGGGGGTGGGGGATGTGCCAGGATTTAAGAGCTCACTTGTTTATTAAGATAACTGTTAACTTAAAAGTGGATGCGAGCCAGTGAGACCCAGAGGAGAGAAGTGAATGGTAGCCAGGATTCCAACGAGATAAAAATCATCAGGAAGTTAAATATTTTAGCTCCATCTCATGCTGTGCATGTTGCTGTCTGTACGGAGCACAGAGTTAAGAAAGGAAGACAATGGTTAAAATTACTCCACAACCCACAAAACGGGCAACCTGCCCAACCATCTCGTTGCCCTTGGAGAAGCAAGAGGAATCGTGTAGGAAACATCTTTCCCTTCCCTTCACTACTTATCTGGTAGTGATTTGTTCAGCTTACCAGAATTTTAAGATTTCATGTCTTAAAAATTGGTAGTAGAAGCATACATTGCTTTTTGAAAACAAAACAAAACACACACACACATACACCTTGGGGAATGCTGGGTAGAAGGACACCCTATATGCTGTTGGGAAGTCAGGCGATTCTTTACACCAGATGTGTGTTCTGCTCACTTTAGGGGAAGTTTGCTTACTGTAGTTTTCCAGCATATATTCACATCATCAATTTTTCTCTATGGAAAACACACTAGAAAAAGCTACGCTCATGCCAAGTGGCCCAGTCGATAGATTAGGGGGAAATCTGGTCTACTTTAAATGGTAAAGCTGTAAAATGAGAACTCGTAAGAGTAAATGGTTTGGATTTGGATTTGTATTGAATTGTAATTGTATCTAATTTGTTTTACAACTCCCTTTGGAGAGCTTCTTTCAGTTCTGAAGTTACCAAGTAGACCAGGAATATTTTCTGAAAAGTTAAGTTGATATTGTACTCAATAATGTAATCCTATTTTCTGTCTACATGGTTGCTGACCTCCGTTTTTTGTTTTTGTTTGTTTGTTTGTTTGTTTGTTTTTTCTTCCTTGCCCTTTTTTTTATCTTATCTTTGTTTAATTGGTTTTACCAGGCCATATAAAATGACGCATTTTGTTAACATGAAAGAAACACTCCTTATTTTCAGCCGTTTGATTTGATTTGATGTTCATAGGTATCCTTAATTCAAAATCAAGTAACTTTTTCAGAAGTGTTATATTAGAAAAGCACTATTGAATATTTTTACTGCTGCAAATATTAATTAAAAAATATGAAGACCGTGAAACAGATTTTTGTAGCAGAATCATGAAGCCCAGTGACTTGATTAGTTTCCTACTTCATTAATTATAGCTTGGGAAATACAGATTCTAAATTAGTGTGTCAATACTGCAGCTGAAATTTGTGATTATAGTGCCTATTAATTTTGATGCGGTGTGCATGGAACATGGTGTTATATTTGAAAATAATAGAGTAGAAATGTGAAAAGAGTATTTCCAAGCATTCCTGGGTTCAAATTTTCTAAACACTGCACTCAAACCATAGGGTTTTTAATCTGGAGGCAGCAGTTGTCTTCTGGAAGAAGCATACACGTGATTTTTATGGTATTTTTCTATCACGCTTAATCATAATTTCTGCTTAGAGATAGTCTTCACGTTGCACGCCTTTCTCCTTTCTTTAATACATGTCACCAGATAATGCACTTCTAATTTGCATCTTTCACTTTGTGTTGGTACTGGAACTACAGGGTAGTTCTCTATAGTAATTCTATGAGGGAACTGTAGACAGGGATCTTCTCAGAATTTGCATGATGACAAATCTTTTATTAGAAAATGCGCAACACGGTTAAAATTATGTAAAGTGCTAAGTTCTACTAAAAATCACTTTCTGTGTATGGAGGACAACAGTTCTCACTGGGAAGTGCACTATGCTTGAAGTCTGAAGAGCTCTCCATGTATCTTGACCTGCCTCTTGGCAGCGTTTTTGAATACTGATTTGATTTCCCATAGAGCAGTGTACATACCTATGGTGTGAGCAGTTTGGAAACTCCCTTATGGGACATACACTTATTCTAAAATGTTATAAGAGATGCAGATACTTTTGTCCAGTCCTTACAGATGTCCTCCATACTGTTACAATTAAATTTTGCGAGGTAATGACAGGGTTTGGGAGTCCCTCCTCCTCTGAATGGCTCGGTTATTTCTTAAAAATGTTCCTTGACCTACAAGAAAAGCTGAGTTAGCAATCCTCATTATTAGCTGCAAAAACATCATCATGAAAAGTACACTTTAAAGAGCAACTTTGAAGCTGAGAGTACTGAGATCAGCTGACATACTGTATAGTCATTCAAGTTTTTATGTGCATTCCTTGATTGTCCATCTGTCCAGCTTGCTCTCACTCATCTTCCTTGTTACCCGTGTTTCTTGCATCTATAAGGTAATGAGAATGTCTCAAGTCTACTGTAAACTAATAATTTCCCCATTCTCAAACAAATCGGTTACTTCAGAAAGGAACTTTTGTATCCAGGAAATTGTTTCAATGGAGCAGTAAAGAAACACATTTCAAAATATGGCAGCGCATGCTCCCCAAAGCAATCTCTTCCCCATTTTCTTCCTCTCTTTGGTGTTGGCATGTCTTCGCCTCCTGTAAGGCTGGGAACGTTGGAAACGTGTAAAGACTGCGTAATTGTGTGTCCCCTTTCTCCCTCAGCCTGTACAGAGCCTCTCTGCCGACTTCAGTCCTTCCTCCTCAGCTTCCTGGCTTCCTGTTGCAGTTTACCTTCAAGCTGCTCCAGTTTGGCTCTGCTTCTCCCTGTGAACCAGAAAGCGCCACACCCCTTCTGTGTTTCCCCACAATGTCCTTGTTAAACGTGGTACCATTTTCTGACTTACCTGGAGTTGGCTGAAACTCCACAGATCTCGAATGCTATGTGCCTTGTAACTGGATTTCTCTTTCTTTTCCCCTGTTCCCCTACCTCTCATTATTCCCGTTTCCCCAGGAAAGTTACCCTAAGATTATATCACAACGCAAAGTCTTCTCTAGGTGGGTGACCACTTAGGTGCACATTCCTGGTTTCTGCTGGCACCCTGGACGTACCCAGATCATAGTAGTCCGGTGATTTGCCTCTTAACTTTGCTGCCAGCTTCAGAAATTCATAACCTCCCCTCTCCCCACCCCACCCCCGGAGGAGGATGACTTGTCTGAGTTGTTGCTCCATGTTGCTGTTTGAAAGACTGACTACCTCTGGGTCTTGTCCCAAGGGTGTTCCTGCTGGCCCAGAGCCTCCTGCTTCATCCTGAGTGCTGAATGCTATCTTTACTTAGTCCAGCCCTTCTCATCCCATCTAGAGGAGTACAGAAACATTGATTTTCCTGGGCTGCAGACATGTGGTGTGTGTTTGCTGAGTTTCTTATCTGCAGGGGATCCTCAGCCCTCTGCCTGCAGTATGGCTTGTTTGTTTGTTTGTTTGTTTGAGCTTTAAGCTGTTAATTATTGTATTTGCAAATGATTGATCTTGTGTACTTTCACTTGTGTTTGTTAGAGAGCTATTTTATAGTGTTCCTTGTTACTTTCCAAAATTCTCATAAAAAGTAGCAAATCTTCAGACCAAATGATAATTTTTTAATTTGTTTAAAAATAAAAAGTGGCTTTTTTTTTTAAACCATAGTGAGCTTATTTCATTCACTAGCACTGAATACTTTTTCTGTTTCTATTTCTTACATGAAGAGCAGTACACATGAAGTTCTGAGTAAATATAGTGGAAAAGTTTTTAAACTAGTGAATATAATTTAATAAAAACAAGTTTAGCCTTTGATGAAATAATTTCTTATATTGATGAAACTTGGGAAGTTTCAAAAATATTTTTCTTTTATATTTATATATTTTATAACAAAGAATCATATCTATTGAAATTAGAGGCCTGTTTTATTAAACAGTATTTGTACCTTGTCCTGTCAAAGCAATATAGATTTAAGTAATTATACAGATATATATTACCCTTCCTACCTATATTTCAAGTTTGTATTCTGTAAAACATAGTATTTCATTAATTATTATTCATTGAAGTCAGTAAGTTATTTTTGAGGCAGAAGTCTTTAGTGCCATTCAGAAGGGAGCACTGAATTTTTATTTATTTGTTTCATTTGCAAAAGAAAATTCTGTTCCAGTTCATAGCTAATAAAACATTTGTTGAGTTAAATTAATTTGAAGATAGATACATAGTTAATGTCAGTAAGTTGCTTTGAAGATAAAAAGCACAATAAGCGTTAGTTATTATCATTATGATAATTATTATCATTATTATTATTACATAGTGTCTGCTTAAAAAATACCTTTAGTTTCTCTGGAATGGCTGAGCCTAATGAGAGAGGGTAATATGCTGGATTTTGTCCAGGGCTGAGGATTTGAGACTTAATACACTGAAGATTTTTTTTTCCTTCATTAGATCAAGATGTTTTTGTTCTTTCTCTCCCCTCCCTCAAATTAAAAAAAAAAAAAAAA
>JADRCD010085142.1:0-10489 GCA_019843815.1 Montemys delectorum | reverse complement strand
TGTGTGTGTGTGTGTGTGTGCATGGTAGGAGACATTAGAGGTAAAGAGGGTAACATATTTCCTAGAACTAGAGTTACAATAGACTGTGAGTCACGATGTGGTGCTGGGAACTGCACTCAGGTGTTCTGCAAGATCAGTGAATGCTCTTAACCACTAACCAACCCTTCCAGTCCCTGTCCTGCTCCTTAAATGCAGTGGATAGGTGGTGCTTGCCTGGGAACTTTCCAGAAAGGTATGACCTACTTGGGTTGAGGCAGACCTGGAGGTAGCCTATGACAGGGGTCATAGAGTAGCCTAGCATTAGAAATAACTCCTTAGGAACAAGCACAGGGACAGATGACGAGGTTGGAGAAGTTGGAATGTGGTTTTGAATTTTGCATGTAGCGATAATGGTCTTAAGTTATTAATGAATTTGAATTCATTTTTTTCTGGCAGCCTGATAATGGTACAGCATTCCATATTCATGTGTGCATATTTTATTTCTATCATTTTCTTGTTGGACTATGTGATAGGCGTCACTATTGTCCCCACTGTTTCCCCCAATGGCTTAAAAAATGGGAGTGTTCCAGAGACACTCTCATTTCTGCTACCGTTTCCTTCTTACAAACCATGTACCCTTTCTAAAACTCTCTTGGTTTCTCCAAAGTATATTGACCTATAGGTCTTAGAAGAAAACTGAACAATTCCAGTTTAAAGTCCAATCCAATTCCTTTTTTCTTGAGTATGTGCTGCCAATGTCTAATCTGCTCAGCAACTCTGTAAACATTCGAGGCTATACTCACCCCTGTGATAGGCTCTCCCTGAGCTTCAGCGATAATATGACGGAAGGTGACTAATTTTCCTAAGGTTTCTGAAGCATAATTATTAGGTGCAAGCCGTACACACACCCTTTGCCGTTAGAGCAATGCGGATGTGTGAACAGCTATGGTGTTAAATTCTCTACAAAACTGAAAGGCAGCCATATGTGGGAACTTTTCTTATGAAAAGTGAGTGAGCTTAGGTTAGAATAACCAGACATTGTTGTATGATGAAAACGTTAGTATTGCAAACAGAGAAGAAGCAAAGGTTAGAGTATGATTTGGGATCATGAGCATTGTGATAGTGAAACCCCTGGGGTGGGTGAAAATACTTTTGGAAAGAGAACCGTTGGAAATATCCACAGACCTATCCATAGGACAGGAAGATGAAGCATCTGTGAAGCAGTCCTAGAATATTCAACACAACAAAGATGGTAATGTCATGAAGAAAGTTTCCCGGAGAGCTCAAAGACGTTAGATGCTGTGGGATCATCAGAGGGAATAGATTGAAAACATTAGAATCAAGAGTTACCTGGCAGTTAACCTAACATTTCTTGACTTTCTCATTCAGACCTACAAGCAGCAGAGGCTACTGGATGACAGAGAAAATAGAACCTAGGAGAGTTTCCTAAAGTGCTCGGGAACTTCATCTAGGCCCTCTGCCTCCAACCCCTTCTAACAAACTTGAGAGCAGCATCTTCCGTAGCACTGCAGAACTTCCATGTCTGTTACACTCATTATACAGTTCCTGATTCTAGAACTGATAAAACCTTTCTCACAGTTGTACAATGCATATGTGTGTGTGTGTGTGTGTGTGTGTGTGTGTGTGTGTGTGTATGGAAAGCCTCAGAATAGATGTCAGTAATGAGAGTACTGTAGCACTAAAGAGCTCTCCTTGTGCTTAGTGTTGTCAAGAGGCACCTCTTTTGCCTATGCAACATTTCAGGACAGTATTTGTCTTAATCAAGCATCTGTTACTGTAACAAAATACCTGAGACAATCAACTTAAAGGTAAAATTTTTGTTGTTGTTGTTGTTGTTGTTCATGGTTACAAAATTTCAGTCTGTGGTTGGATCCATTGTCTCTGAGCTAAAGCAAGGAAGAACATCAAAAAAAAAAAAAAATAAGCTGTGAAATAATGCTGCTTTCCTCATGGTGTCCAGGAGACAGAGAACAAAAGAGAATAAGCTGCTGCTGAAATGTTCCCTAAAGGGTCAAGTCCTCCTCTTTCCAAATAGGCTTTATTTTCTGTCATTTTACCACTGAGTCTATGGAACGATGAATACATCAGTGGATTAATCGTCCGACTATGTCAGAACTGTAGTGATTCAATCATGGCCCAGTGGTCACAACTCTGCACACTGCTTCATTGGAGACCTATTCTTCAACACACGAACTTTTAGGAGACTTTTCAGAGACAGTATGTCAGGAGCCCTTTGAGAAATATAATTTTAGCACTGAACATATTGTTATTATCTTCGAGGCAACTTTCTCCTAAAGCCCACAAGGAGAACGTATTGTTAAGCACTGAAGTTTGCTGTTTCTGATGTGATTAACTGTCCCCAATCTTTACAAATATTTCCAGACAATGGCTTCTGCCATATTGTAAAAATGGTATCTATTCTCTGGCTTTCTCAGAAGTGTCCTCTTCAAGTAATAAGCTACATAGTCACTCTACTACTGCCTCTCATTTTCCCTGTTTTATATTTCAATGAAAGATCTATTTATCTGAATGTTCTGAGAAAACACATAAGCCCAGTGACAATAAACTAAGTAATAAATACTAATCTATCTATGCGTTTATTGGGCTCTGAGGCTGAGTGAAAAGCACTATTCAAGATAAATGTAGAAATGATGGAAATTAAGAAATAAAAATATGTGTTAGTAAGAGGATCATGCAGCAACAAGGAAACAAAATATAAAACTTGAGATGAAGAGTAACTTCTACCGCCATTTGTAAAAGTTACAATCCTTTGGGGCTAGAGAGACTGCTCAGTAGTTAAGAGTGTTTGCTAAATTTGCAGAAGACCTTGGTTTGGCTCCAAGCACCTAGATCCAGAGGCCTACAACTACCTGTAACTGAAGTTCCAGAGAATCTGGCACCCTCTTCTAGAATACTTTTCACCTCCAAACATGCAAGCACACAGATGCACACACACAAAAGACAACAACTATAACTATTTTTAGAAATAAAATTTTTCATGACAGACACAAAACATCAACTTTGTTATAACATTTTCTAATTCAAAATCACTCTATGACTATCATCAACTGGGTCTTAACTGGACTTGAAACTTCTACTATTCATCTCAACTTTTTTTCCAAAACTCTTTCTCCTGAATGTCAATGTCTAAGCACCTTTTCTTCATCTACAACATCCAATTGATGGGGGAGTGAAAAAAAAGGGGGCAAGATAAGGTATTAGAAGGGACAGGAGAGAAGTGCAGAGGGTCAGGAAATCAAATAGAAATATGTAGCAATAGGGGATGGGGAACTGGAGTTAGCCACAAGAAAGTCCCAGACACCAGGGAAGCAACAGGCTCCCAGGACCCAGAAAGAATGACCTTAACTGAAATATGCAACAAAGGGGATATAGAACCTGTAGAAACCACCTCCATTAGATAAGCAAGGCCCCCAGCTGAGGATGGGGCCACCCACCCATCTCAAAATTGCTAACTCAGAAATATTCCTGTTCAAAGGAAAGACAGGGACAAAAAAAATGGAACTGAGACTGAAGGAAAGGCCATCCAGAGACAGCCCTACCTAGGGATCCATCCCATCTGCAGACACCAAACCCACATACCATTGCTGATGCCAAGAGGAGCTTGCTGACAGGAGCCTGGTATGGCTGTTTCCTAAGAGGCTTTATCAGGACCTGACCAATACAGATGTAGATACTTACAGCCAACCATCAGACTGAGCCCAGGTACCCCAATGGAAGAGCTAGGGAAAGAACTGAAGGGCCTGAAGCCCATAGGAAGAGCAATATCAACTAACCTGACCACACAGAGCTCCCAGAGACTAAACCACCAAACAAAAGTACACTCAGAGGGAGCTATGGCTCTAGATCCATGCTACTTATATAGCAGAGGATGGTCTTATCTGACATCAGTGGGAAAGGAAGCCACTGGTCCTGTGGAGGCTTGGTGCTCCAGAATAGTGGGATGCTAGAGGTGTGAGGCAGGAGTGGGTAAATGGGTGAGTGGGTGGAGGAGTACCCTCATAGAGGCAAAGGGGGGAGAGAGGGGGTGGGATGGAGTGTTTGTGGAGAGGTAACCAGGAAGGGGGATATCATTTGAAATGTAAATGAATAAAATGATTAACAAAAATAATAAATAAATAAATAAATAAATAAATAAATAAATAAATCAAACTCCATCCAGCTAAAGCATTTTGTGTGAGGCCACTGCAAGGTCTCCTAGATTCTCTTTGTGTGTTCAACCATATCTTTTCTGGCACCACTCTGCTCAGAATTGGAATTACTGTTCTTACTGAGCACAAATCACCTAGACTGTATAATTCAACAGCCAGTCAGTCATCTAACTGGGTAAACAAAAAAGTTTTCAGAAGAAAGTCTGCGATCCACCATTCTATTCTTAGAGATCCGATTCTCTGTGAAAAAGGCTCCAGGAATCTATGCTTTAGAAAATCTTTAAGTTGTTCTCATGTGCAGAGTCTGTATCTTGCCCTGAGCACAAGAACACTGTTCTTTTAACATTTTCACAGTGCCTGCTAAGGTCAGGTATGTTGCTCCATATAACTCCTTGCTATTAAGTATAGCAGCCAGGTTTAGAGTCTAATCTCCTTACCATATTGCCTTTGACACAGCCCACACAGTCCACCCCTCCCTCCCTCCTCCCATCTGTCCTCATCCCTTCATTTTTTCTCCATACCCCCTTTTTTTCTTTCCTCCCTTTTTGGCTCAGTCTGATGGTTGGCTGTGAGTATCTGCATCTGTATTCGTCAGGTACCGGTAGAACCGCTCAGGGAACTAGCTTTATCTCTGTTTTTATTTTCTTACTAACTCACAGATCATTCCTTCTACTTCCTAACCCCATTGCTCGTTTCTCTACTTTTTCAGACATCTATCTCTGAAGACGTAAGGCATGTCCTTTAGCTGTCTTCTCTTTTGCCTTAAACCTTACTCTCTGCATTATTTCACTTGATATCCCAGATTTAAAGACTGCCTATCCTGGCAAGTTTAAAGTGTTTTTCTTTTTATAAATAGGTGATACAATGTTGGAAGCATAGGGACATTGCAGAATGTGTAGGCACACATCAGTAAAACAAAAACACTGTGGAGAGACACACCTGTGTTTCATAGTTTCAGAACTGTATTTGTGTCACTAATTCTCCTGACAAGCAATCCATTCTTCTCTGCAGTTACACCGAGACAGGAACTCATGCCAGTACTGTCAAGGAAAGCCACCAGTTGGAATCACAAAGGATTTGTGACTGCCAACAAACAAGGAGGAAATTAGTTTGGCTGACTTGTATACAGCCATCCATTGAATATTTTAAGAGTCTATTACAAAAGGAAAATTCCGAGTTCCCCATAGCACTCAAGTGCAGCTTTGATTTTGATCCTCTTTTCCATTCCCACAGAATGAAGGCATTAGTATGTTTTCATGGGTGAGGAATCAGACTGGAAGAGCAGAGTGGTAATCTATTCCGGAGCATGAGTGGCCACGCAGTTCAGGATACTACTTCCACTTCCACCACTAACCACACGATGGTTTAGTCATGCTTTCACATGAAAAGGAAGATAGCTGCCCTCATACACTTTCTGTCTGACAGCTTTTCTGTGAGTCTTCTCCCAGACCTTTTAAGTTCTGTGGGTACCAGCAGAGTCTTCACACTGTTCTCCGGAGATTCTTAAAAACACGAGCACTTCACTTCTATTTGACTGAGTTTACAAAAGCAAAACCAGGCTTATCGTTAGTATCAACATCGAAAAAACTACATGTGAGGAGGCTGAGGAGAGCTTCATTCCCAAAAGAAGTTTCAGAGCATCCTATTAAAGTAAATGAACATTATTACTGGATAAAGGGCAGTAAGGTTTTGCACTTACTGCACTTATTTATATTGCGATAAAATTCCCATTGTTTCTTGATCACATCTGGGGCAAGGTTCTGCTAGATTACTGAGGAATTTTACTCCATGGTCGAGTATATGTAAGACTACATGGAACAGGAGTCCAGCTTTCCTTGTCTTACCGCTGTCCTGGATCAGCCTTACTCTGACACTAAGTTTGCACAGTTGGCACAATACCAACTATAAGGTAATGGTATCGTTACAGAGGAAAGTATGAAAATAGTTGCTTAATGCCTTTGTAAAATTAGGAAACTGCAAAGACAAAGAAAAGTCTGCAGTAAAGGGGTCAACAAAGGACCCAAATTAGATTCTCTAATAAAGCATTATTCATGGTATCTTAAAAGCCAGAGTCTGGTCAACCAAAATTCTCTTCACTATTCTAAGTTCTTTTCCTAAAGGGAGAAAGTGTATATTCTTCAAGATAAAGCCAGGGGAAGAGTGCAAATCCATGGCAGATGTGGCATATATCACTTGTGGCTTTTCAGGCATGCTGGCCCTTCTTCTGAACTTTTGCTGAAGGGCTGCAGAAAGTCACTTCCCAGCTCTGAGGAGCTGGATTGCTAGCTCCACACCGCCTGCGTTCTGAAACAGCTTGATGAAATATGCTTTGACTGCCAACAACCCAGATCTGGCAGAGACTCTCACAGTCTCTAAGCCAAAATTACTCAAAGCCATTCTACCTAAAGGCCTTTGCCTAACAGAGTTTTGATGTGTTCCTACACATGAATTTTCTCTGAATAAAAGCTCGGTGACAGAGCCAAATAGCACAGAGCTTAAGGTCTTGCTCTCCCTATCCACATGCATGTTATACATCTTCTGTGGGTCTTAAGAACTTTGTTAAAGGACATAATAATATTATAAATGAAGAAGATCTAAAGAGCAACAAGTGAAAAACATAAAGTAGATATAGAGAACACTAAGTTTGTATTAGATATCCTCTGAATGATAATTCATACTGGCAACATTTATCAATGTTTTATTTAATGGAAATAAAAGTCTAGGTGGTAGTTAACTGTCACTTGTAATTATTGGCTAAAAGTTAGGTTTAAGCTTATCACAGAGCGTCACTATCACAGACCATCACAGCCTTTAGGCTCATTGAACACTGTGTTGTGAGAAAGACATTTCACTCTGGTTACTAGTTAAATTAATGAGTGTGATTATCAGCACTCACATCTTTATTTGAATGTTAGGTAATCATATTATTTTAGTTTCATTTGTAAAGTGAAAATCATATTATACCACCTTATTTCTAGCTTTGTTAATTGACACATGGTAATCTATTTTTTTCTCTGTAGATGTGATAAAATGCTCTGACAGAAACCATCTTAGGGCAAGGAAGAGTTTATCTCAATTTAAATGTTACAGTCCCCCTAAGCAGAAACTCAAAACCAATAAGGTAGAAACGATTGAAGAATGTCACTTTTAGTTCACTATGCCTACCTCTCTGATTCATCATCTTGATCAAGCTTATCTAGCTTTTTTTTTATATATCTAAGGACCACCTGCCTAGGGAAAGTGCTGCCCATAGTAGGCTAGACCCTCCTGAAATAATTAATAACCAATATAATCCCCCACAAATGTGTCCTTAGGACAACGTGATCTAGGCAATCCTCAACCAAGACTTTCCTCTCAAATGACTCTAGGTTGCGTTTAAAGCTGACAAAGTTGACTAGGATACAGTATAGTTCACAATCATATTAGTTTGTGTTTAGAATTAAGAATAAGTGTTATATGCAGATAACTCTTATTAACTACTACAATGAAATATTCTTTGCACCAGTTAGGGCCTTAGAGGTTAGTTTTTAATAGTCAGCAACCTGTGAATTATAGTAGTTTAAAATTGTAAAGAATTCTTTCTACTTTATGCCTGGGTCAGAGGAACTTTCCTCCTTCCTCTGTCTAGCGTAGTCACTCACGAATCCACACTGAAGGCCAATTCTACTTTACACATGCCTCCACTGTTATTACAGCCGGACTCTTTGGAGGATCTGTCCTCAGCAAATAGCTGCTGGTGTCTGGAAATTTACTACCGGCTAAAGTCACTCAAGGGCACCACCACAGTGCTAAGGAAGTAGTAAGCCCTCACATGATTTGAAGTACAGGGGGGATGGGATATTGATGAGCTCTTAAAAGTTAATGTGTTTTCAGCTGCTTATGTTAAGTGATCTTCCTATTGATGTTTACATTAGCAAAGCCACAGTCATTTGGAGAAGAAAAAAGAAGAATGTTTCCTTCCCCAAACTGAAAAATTCTATGTAAGTAAGGGAGAGATGAAGGCTCCAGCACAGAGCACTTTTTTGTTTTCTTTGTAGTCCTACCACTTAGAGAAAACAATTATACTGGCGCTCTGGGCTTTTACTACTCACAAAAAATGCTACCAAGAGTGTCTTAATAATATTCTTTGATGTGGATCTTACATAAATCAAAGTAAAATGGCTATCCAAAATGTTAACCAAGAAAAAATTGTCATCCTAATCAATAGATAATATAAATTGGTTATTAATTTTAATTTTTGTATAAAAATATGCTTCCATGAAGATTAAGCTATCACAGCTTAGTCCCATTCTTCTCCATGACCTCAAGTGTCTAAGGAAATATCCCTTCCTTGAACATTGTTGTCCTTCTGGCTAGTTCATTTGTTCCTGGAATCTGATCTACAGCACATACCACTAAAGTGGCAATGATTTGGAAAATGAAAAACAAAACAAAACAGCAGCAACAACAACAAAACAAGACAAAACTCAATTATGTGATGATATATGAAAGTTAAATATACTTTGTGGAGCTAATGCTCATTATTAACCCACAAAATACCAGAACATCTTCAACAAATCCTCCCCAGAATTGTTCTTCTGTGATTGCTTACTCTGTGTGAACAAATGAGTAGAGAAGCTTCTAGACGTTTCTTTTTCTGGTTAAAAAGTCCAAACCTTCTCACTGTGCTTTTCCTTCCGACTCAGTCTTCAGAATTATTTTGCAAAATTGACAGTTAAAAAATATCTGAATCAATCTCAGCTCAAGACCAGTTCTTTCCCCTTCCATTAACGGTGAATATTATAGTTAAGAGCTCAGACTGCGTGTTTCACATTGCCCACGCTTCTCTTCAACATTGAAGTCATTAAGCATGGTAGCAGTCTCCTGCTGACAGACAGAACACACTTCCTCTTTTACTTGTTCAGCAATCACAACTTGGCAGGCTCTACACAGAAGCACTTTAGAAAATGATTTTTGAAAAATGCCTTTTAAACATATTTTAAAATAACATATGAACAGTGCCATCGCCTGCCAAGTAATTACCACTCTTCATGAAATAAAGTCTTCATTCCATGTACATCTGGTTGGAACAACAGAGGTGGGGGTTGGCAGCCACTGTGGTAGCAGCTCGGGTGGCTTCTCAGTCTTCGTACCTGACCCACCAAAATCTGTCAGGCCACTAGATATTATGGTTCTAAAGTCCCTTGAGTGCTTGGAATTAGATATATTCTTTTAAAAAATGGCATCAGTACTATTTAATATAGATTCTTTGGTAATGTCCATTAGTGAATGCAATGTACTCAAGATTCATACCTTCCTTTTTTTCTTTATTATAATTCATTGAGTATAATTAATGTATGTATATGGATGTAAGACTGGTGCAAGGACAACCCATTGTTGGCCATTTAAAATTTTTATGCACACCATCATTCCTTCTGAGATAGCTTTTAGTTAAGTTCATCTGTTCATCAGAAATGATCTGCACCATTTCATAGCAGGACCATGCCTGTTGCTCAGCATGTGATCAGTATGAATTCATGCTTCTCCTTGGGAGTCTCCATGTTCCTTGAGGATGTTTTTGGTTCTGTCTCTATCCCGAAAATTCAATTCATCCTACATACGGTACCGAACGTACTAGACTGGAAAAACTTCCACTTTAGATTAAATAAACACGTAGAGTCTGGGGCTATATATCACAGGAAGGTGCAGCTTTCTTTTTCAAAATATATAGATTAAAGAAATGATATAGCCTCACAGAATCTGACTAAAGTTGTGCTCCTCCAACTCTGTCTACCTATTGGATAGAAAACCTGTCCACAGACTTCTCTAAGTTATCTCAGTGGCCATTACTAAAGTGATAGAGGTAGACTTTGCCTGTCCTTCATGGAAACACCAGCCATCGGCGAAGGGATCCCCTAACAGGTCAGCCTTCCTCCTCATTCAGTGCTTATCTTACACAAGTATTTCCTAACAGTCATTTTCTCACGCGCTTGCCCCATGTTGTCAAGCTGCTCTTCTCCGTGGGTCCTTGGACTGTGTATTGCACTGGAGCTCCACCTCAATAACTCTGTCCTTAATTCCTGTCTTCATGTCCATCATCTACTAGGAAGCATTGAAGCTTCGTATCTTTCCTAGAGTCGTCTACCTGGCTGAGAGAACTCAGCCTGCCCCTAGACCTCCCTGCTTGCCACTTAGCCTTCTGCCAGGCTGCTACTAATACAGAATACCCCGGTGTCCCCCCTAATGCTATTGCACAAGAAGAGTTCTGTCTGTCTGTTGAAAACATTTTGTTCTTAAAATGTTCCTTTCTTTAATAAAAAGTGTTCTTGTTACTTATAGCT
>JADRCD010085124.1:0-11212 GCA_019843815.1 Montemys delectorum | reverse complement strand
CATTGGATTTCAGGACTCAAAGGGAGGGACCTTACATGAAATACCCTACAGTATGGAGAGGGAACTTGTAGAGTTCTCTTCTAGTAGAAAAACAGGGCATCATGTGGAGGGATATGATTACTATTCCACAGTCAAATATCTGACCCAGAATTGTTCCTGTCTAAAAGAACAGCAGGAACAAAATTAGAGTAAATCCTGAGGAAAAAGAGGTCCAGTTGCAGGCCAAAATTGGGAACCAGCTCAAGGAGAGTCCCCAAGACCTGACACTATTATTGATGTTATGGTTTGTTTATAAGCAGGGGCATACCATGACTTCTCTCCTAAAGGCCCAGCAAGCAGCTGAAAGATTCTGATGTAGATATTTACATCCAGGAACAGAATCCCTGTGGTTGAATTAGGGAAAAGCTGAAGAAGCTGAGGAGGAAGGAGGCCATATAGGAAGACAAGCAGTTTCATTAACCTGAACCTCTGAGAACAGTCAGACACTGAGCCACCAAAGAGAGCATACACCAGGTAATATGTTGCCACTAAAACATACACAGTGGAGGACTGCCATGTCTGGACTCAGAAAACATCCACCTAATTCTCAAGAGACTTGAGGCTCCAGGGAGTAGGGAGGTCTTGTGGGGTAGGGATAAGTAAATCCTCTTGGAGCTGGAGAGGAGGTATGAGATATGGAACAATCAGATGGTAGAGTGCGAGGGAGATAAATTTTAAACTGTAAAAACAATTAAAAATATCATAAAAGGAATATTGGAGCATCTTTTGGTTGTAGACTGAGGAGTGGTATAACTGGGTCTTTAAGAATAATTATTCCCAGAAAGAAAATTCCAAGTTGATTTGCAAGTCTTCATATGAGTTTGCACTCCTACTGGCAACGTAGTGGAGGAGGGGGATGGTCAAGGAAATGGGGGATTCATAAACACCTGTGGGAAAAAACAGGAGACATGGCTGTATTGCCATGAAAATGAATGAGAATCTGCAACTGACTGGGATGCAGAAGTGGAACCATCTCCAGGAGGAGACAGAGACCTGGCATAAGGAAGGTGTCCAAGAATCAATGATGGTTATCTTAGCTATGACTCAATATACTGGGGATAGGGAAAATAGTGATGCCACATCTGGTAGCCAGGCTAGAACTGCAGTGGGGCAGTAGTGACATAAACCATCCTATAAAACTTTCAACCCCCAAACTAACCTCTCTACAAGAAATACAGGCATGGTGCATGAGTCAGGGACAGAGGGAATGACCAACCAATAACCAGCTCAACTTGTAATCCATCCAATGTGCAAGAACCAGTACCTAACACTATTAATGATACTCTGTAATACTTTCAGGAGCATGATGCCCTCTGAGATGCTCCCCCCACCATCTGACTCAGACAGATACAGACAGTTGATGGAGCTTGGGGACAATTATGGAAGAATAGGAGGATGCATTGACAACTCCAAAGAGGATATGAACTCCACAGGATTGCCAACAGAGTCAACTAACCTGGAACTTTGGTGCTTTCAAAGGCTGAACCACCAATGAAAGAACATAAAAAGGGTGGACATAGGACTCCTAGAATATATGTAACAGATGTGCTGCTTGGTCTACTTGTTGGTCCCAAACAACTAGAGTAGGTGGAGACTATGGCAAAAGTTGATACTTGTACCACAGGGACACTTGCTCTATAATATTCATTAGTGATATATTCATAGTAGCCAGAAATAGGAAATAACCTAGATGTCTCCCAACAGAAGAATACATAAGAAAAATATGGTAATATATAGAATGAAGTGTAAATTAGCCATTAAAGTAGTGAAATCATGAAATTCACAGGTATATGGATAGAACTAAAAGGGAGGTGGTGGTCAGGAGAAGTCTGGGAATGAGAATGAAAATGCATAGCAGTGGGGTTAGGGACATCTCTGGTAACCCACTGGAGGATATGTGGAGTTTATAGGTGTGCCACTAGCTAAGATTTCTACCAAAGAGGGATACATAGACTGAAGTTGTCACCTCTTGTAGCCAGGAAGAAGTTAAAGAGTAAAGAGGGGAAAATCAACTCACCTACCAAACTTTCAACCCCAAAATTGTGTTGCCTACAAGACAGACTGAGGGAATAGCTCAACAATGACTGGTCTAACTTGAGACTCATCTGATGTGATAGAGCCAACTCTGGACACTGTTAATCATACTCTGCTATGCACACAGATAGGAACACAGCCTGTCCTGAGATACTTTATCCAAGAACAGATGGAAGCAGATATAGAAGATCCACAGCAAATATCACATGGATACTGGGGAGTTTTATGGAAGAGTTGGGGATAGAAGTGAGCAACTGGTAGATTTCAAGGACCCCTCAGGAAGACCCACAGAGTCAAATAACCTGGGACCATGAGAGCTCACAGACCCTGGGTCACCAACCAGGGAGCATGCAGGAACTGAACCTAAACCCCCTACATATTTGTAATGTGAAGCTTGGTCTTCATGTGGGTCCACTAGCAAATTGAGTTAGGGCTGTTCCCTGGAATTGGATCCCCTTCTCCCTACCTGAACTACTTCCTTGTGGCTCAATGGAAGAGGATGTGGCTTGTCAAGATGCCCCAAGATCGGATATGTAAGATAGCCATGATAGCTAAAACAATTCTCAACAACAAAAGATCTAAATGAATAACCACTTATAACCTCAAGCTGTACTACAATTCAATAATGATAAAGGTTGCATAGTATTGGAACAGAGACAGACAGATCAATCAGTGGAATAGAATCAACGACCCAGAAATAAATCCTCATATGGATGGCCAACTGGTTTTTGACAAAGAAACCAAAAGCAGACTGTGGAAAAAAGGATTATCTTTAATAAATTATGCTAGTCTCACTGGTGGCTGGTATGTAGAAGAATGAAAATAGATCCATGTTTACCATCTTGGACAAAATTCAAGTGCAAGTGATCGAGGACCTCAACATAAAATCAGATACACTGAATCTTATAGAAAAGAAAGAAGGAATGTGCCTCAACTTCATCAGAAAAGGGGGAAATTTCCTCCTCATGAGTGACTCAGACTCTAAATTCCACATTTAATAAATGGGACTTCATGAAACTGAAAAGCTTCTGTAAGACAAAAGACACAAAAAATTCAATAGGTCCAATCGACAAACTATAGATTGGAAAAAAGCCTTCACAAACTCTAAATCCAATAAAGGTCTAATATCCAGAATACATAATGAACTCAAAAAGTTAACCTCAAAAAAAACCAAATAACCCAAATAAAAGATGGGGGTACAAAGCTAAACAGAGAATTCACAAAAGAAGAATCTTGAACAACCAAGAAGCACTTAAAGAAATATTCAAATTTCTTCATCATCAAGGAAATGAAAATCCAAATGACTCTGATTCAAGTAATAGCACATACTGGCAAGGATGTGGAGAAAGAGGAACACTCCTCCATTGTTGGAGGGATTGCAAACTGGTACAACTACTGTGGAAATCATCCTGTCAGTTTCCTCAGAAAATTGGAAATAGTTTTATGTGAAGAGCCAGCCATACTACTCTTGGGAATGTGCCCAAAGATAGCCCACCATACCACTAGGACACGTGCTCCACTATGTTCATAGCAGCCTTATTTGTAATAGCTAGAAGCTGGAAACAACACATATATCCCTCAATTGAAGAATGGATACAGAAAATGTGGTTCACTTAAAAAATAGAATAATATTTATCTATTAAAAATGAGGAACTCCCAAGGCATTTTCTCCTGGGGCAATGGGTGTGCCCTGCCAGGTGTCCCTGGTGTATAAACCAAGGTCTGCAACAATGTGGACTGGATTTGGGACACAATTGCAGCCAACTAAAGATCCCCAGTCTCTCTTCAATTAGTATGTCAATAAAGTTCATTTGTCCTCACTATAAAAAAATGAGGAGCTCATATTTTTTCAAGCAAGTGGATGGAATGAAAAAATATTCCTCTGAGTGAGGAAATCCAGCCCCCAAAGGACATACATGGTATGTACTCACTGATAAGTAGATATTAGCCAAAAAGTAAAGAATACCTAAGATACAACCCTAGAACATAAAAAGTATATCAGTAAGAAAATTACATTTGAGTATGCTCTAATCCCACTTAGACTGGGGAAGTAAATAATCATGGAAGGTAGGGGAGGGAGGGACCTGGGTGTGAGAGAGCATGTGAAGGGAAAAGGGGATCAGATCATGTATGGGTTGAGAGGACAGGAGAGCAGCCCAGAGGTCCAAGAGAATGATTAGAATTATGCATCCTCAGAGGGTGAGAGGTAGGGGGGACCCCCTAGAAAGTACCAGAAACAAAAGAGGAGAGAGACTCTCAGGGCTCAAAGGGGGTTACCTTAGACAAAATTTTCAACAACGGAGAGAAGGAACTTGAAGAGTCCACCTCCAGTAGTTACAAAGGGCCTCAAGTGGATGGAATAGGGGTGGGTAGCATTTGTAACCCACATTCAAAATTTCTGACCCAGAGTTTTTCAATTCTAAAGAACTGTAGAGACAAAAATGTATAAGAGATTGAAGGAAAGGTGGTCCAATGGCTAGCCTAACTTGGGATCCATCTCTTGGGAAAGGGGAACACAAAGTCCTGATCCTATTAGTGATGCTTAGATGTGCTTACAGACAGGAGCCTAGCATGGCTGTCCTCTGAGAGGCCCTATCAGCAGTTGACTTGAGATAGATGTAGATTCTTACACTCAACCTTTGGACTAAAATCAAGGGCCCTATGGATGAATTAGGGGAAGTACTGAAGATACTGAAGGGGAGGGTGACCCTATAGGAAGACCAGCAGTCTCAAACTACCCAGACTCCATGGAGCTCCTAAATATCTAACAAGAATAAAAAGTAAAAATAATTAATTAATAATGAAAATACAGCAAAATTTGAAAAAAATATATAGTGAGAACACACATGAAAGTATTTTCATTTGTTGTTAGGAAAATATAATTAATTTTAATACAAAAATATGAAACTTTAGAAGGGATCACACATTTGAGCAAAAGAAGGATGAATATGAATACAGAACCTTATTTACATATAAGGAGTTTTATTTTTAATGAGAACTACTATTTGTCAAATTTATACACTAATATAATAGAGAATTGAAAGGAAACCAGATTATGTATAGCAGAGATATGAGAAAATAAAAAGTTTTATATAATTCTCTTAAGATCACATAATGATCTCATTATGTTAAAAAGCACTTTGACCAGTTTTGAATCAAAAATATCCATCTCTCACTATTAATTCGTATTTAATTTTTTTTGTTGTTTATCACAAAGAAATAGAGGCATTTGTTTATAAAAGGATCCAAATTGAAATATTAAAATTAGTTTTCATTGTAATAGTTGACTGCTGAGAACAACTCTATTGTCTAGTATAGGTAAATTAGTGAACGTATCAGGGAACATTAAAATAATGGAATAGTCTTAGGCAATAAAACTAAGGAGGTTGTGTTATGGAGTAATGGGAAGACTATAACATATATATGTATGTATATGGTGAATCAATTAATAAAACAGATTTAGAATGACATATCTTCCATCTCCAGTAGAAAGAAGGACATCAAGTTGAGGGATGAGATTGTCATTCCATAGTCAAAAATTCTGACTCAGAATTGTTCCTGTCTAAAATAACTGCAAGGACAAAAATGGAGAAGAGAATGAGAGAAAGGAGCCCCAATAACTGGCCCAAGTTGGAATCATCTGAAGGGGAGGGTCCAAGGCCTGACACTGTTACTGATGCTATTGTATGCTTACAAACAGGAGCCTAGCATGGCTGCCCTCCAAGAGTCCCAAAAGTAGATGACTGAGACACATGCAGATACTTACATACCACCAATGGACTGAAGTTGGGAACCCCTGAAGTTGAATAAGAGAAAGGCTGAAAGAAGTTGAGGAGGTCAGCAACCCCATCACGAAGACCTACAGTCTCAACTAACCTGGATCCCTGTGATCTCAGTCACTGAGCCACCAAATAGGCAACATACACTAGCTGTTAACAGATCCCCAACACATATATAGCCGAGGATTGCCTGGTCTGCCCTCAGTGAGAGAAGATGCTTCTAATTCTGGGGAAATTTGAAGCCCCACAGAGTAGAGAGTCCTTTAGAGGTAGGGGTGGATTAGGGTGGAGTAGGGACATGATCATGGAGAAAGAAGAGGGGGAACAGGATGAGAAACGGTCAGAAGGCAGACCATGAGGTGGGTAATTACTGGACTGTAAAAAGAAATTGGAGATAATTAACATAATAATAATAATAATCATCATCATCATCATCATCATCATCATCATCATCATCATCATCATCATCCATATGGAAAACTTCGGGATATAAAAAGTAGTTCTCAGAGTCATAATACAAATTGCAAGTTATAGGATAATATCACAGTGACAAAGGTAATATGATAACAGACATACAGTAAAATGGAACCTAATGGAGATGTTAGGAAATAAAGTCACACAGGTAAAATCCTTTAAGCTTCTACAAACATATCAAAATACATTAGAAAATGAGAGATTTTCAACAAATAGTACAGGGAGACTATATTCACATGTAGAGGGTTAAATTAAATCTCTATATATCAAGCTGGAGAAAATACATAAAATTTGACATATCGAAACTGTTAGAAGCTGTGATTATTTTGCTTCTCAGTATTGACCATGGAGTAAGCATGGCAACCAGTGAATTATAAAGGCATCATGGGGAGGGATTTGAAAGTGGAATAATAAGATACAGATGATAAAAGGTAAAATACATGTTTGTGCTGCCCTTCAATCACTTGGGATTAGAATTGTCTAACTAATGAGGAACTTTGGATATTAAACCCCAAGAGCCATGGAGGTCACATGTAGTCTAATGGTGACCATCTACTTATGAGATTTTCACAAGTAGTAGGAAGCTTTCCTAACCCTGGTCTTAGCAATCACCATTTCTCCACGGAGTCATCTTGCCTCCCCAACTTCTGTGTTCCTCAGAACAACGTTTCCATATTTTTCCTGAAAATCAGAGAAGAACTTAATGTCATTCTTTAATCTTGAATTACAGGTAATCTGAAATCTCTTTTAGTTGTCTTCCAAACTAGTGATAGTAGATAATTTATAGGTCCATTTGAGAATGTGTGGGATAAGGAAATTCCAGATACCTGCAGAATTTTCAGTCATTGTTCATACTTATCTCTCCTCTTATACCAACATTTGAGCAGCTTTAATTCTAGTAATTTTTTATACTATTATAAATATCTGTGCCAATCTACCCATCCTAATTTGTGAAGGTTCTTCCAGGATTAACCAAATTTTAAATCATTTGATGACTGTCAAAGTTATACAATGAGTTGAAGCTAATCTTTTATTTATTGACTCAGGAAAAATTTAAACAAAATCTTGGCTGACATTGCTCTTTTTTCATATAAATGTTAACTGCAAGATTACACATTATTAAAACTGGTTTTTCTTTTATTTTTATTGGTTATTATATATACATACACACACACATATTTACATTTCAAATGTTGTTCCCCTTCCTGATTTCCCATCTACAAACTCCCTATCTATTTCCCCCTCCCCTTTGTCTCTATGAGTGTGCTCTTTCACCCACTCATCCAATCCTGCCTCACTACTCTAGCTTCCCCTATGCTGGGGCATCAAGCTTCTGCAGGACCAAGGACATCCCCTTCCAGTGATGACAGATAAGGCAATCCTATGCTACATATATAACTAGAGCCATGGATTTTTCCATGTATACTCTTTGGTAGTGGTTTAGTCCACGGGAACTATGTGGTCCAGTTGATATTGTCCTTCAGCCTATGGGATTGCAATCCCCTTCACTTTCTTCAGTCCTTCCCCTAACTCTTCTATTGTGGTTCCTAGGCTCAATCTGATGAGTGAGTATCTGCATGTGTATTAGGCAGGTGCTGACAGAGTCTCTCAGGGGACAGCCATAGATGTCAGGGACACAACAGGGATGACATTAGCCAAAATAACCAATAAAGGTGAGATAGAACCTGTAGAGACAGGTTCCAGTAGATAGATATTGTCCCTAGAAGTGGGATTGTGCCACCCGCCCATCTCAAAAATTTTAATGCCCAATTGTTCATGTCTAAAGAAAATGCAGGAACAAACAATGGAGCAGAGACTGAAAGAAAGGCCATCCAGAGACCAGTCACTTATGGATCCATCCCATCTGCAGACACCAAGTCTAGACACTATATCTGATGCCAAGAAGGGCTTGCTTACAGGAACCTGGTATGGCTATCCCCTGAGAGGCTCTGATAGCACATGATTATAACTGTTTTGATATTTAAATTTTAAAAGTAAGAAGTCTGAATAGAGACAACACAATAATAGCTGCATATGTCCATAATAAGATAATCAAATACTTTTGGCACCAAATCTGATTTTGCTATAAAAATGTAATAAATCTAATAGTTTAAATCATCCTTTATGTTCCACTCCATTTTTCCTTTTTACAGAGAAAAATACATAGTAAAATTTAATTATTTTTAATATAGCTTTATAAATAATTCTACAAATTTCACATATTAATTCCATCCTACAAATATTGGATTAGAGAGAAAAATGTAAATAATATTTTATAATATAATAATATTTTATGTTCATAAAGCACTGGAATCAATCAAGTTATATGAAAGTTGCCTAGAATAATATATTACTAAAGTCAATGAGAATTGGCTTGGAATACAAATAGAATTTAAAAAGAAAAACAAAGATAGTGCTCACACATTAAAAAAACTAAGTACACTAAAATCTTAGGAGAATAATGAACAGCAGTGTTTGCATTACATTGAAGAAATAAAAATGCATTAGTCACACATGAATTAGAAAAGAAAATGTGTACTTTCCTTCTAATAACATTTATTGGTAATTTAATTTAATGGTTCATGATCACAATTTTATTGGTTTTGCTCTTTTAAATAGTTTAAATATTTTATTAGCTATAATTATATTATTTTTTAATTAAAGTTTATTATGCTATAGTTCTCTACTAGAAAACTAAGTATGTCTTGGAACTCTTATTTATGTTGACATGGAAACTATAGTTTTTTATAATTAGGTATCAGTATATGTACATGAGACAATAGTAACATCAGTGCTATTTATTGAATTGTGTGCTTTTCTTGCTTTTCTGCAATATTCTAAATGGCAATTTTAATTTATGAGTTCACTAAACTCTGATATTATTATTCAAAAGATTGGTGGGTTTCAGAAGGGAAACTGGAAAAGGGGATAACATTTGAAATGCAGATAAATAAAATAATCAATAAAAAGGAGAAAACAAAATCCTTGGCCAAATAAAAGCACTCAAAATAAATGTTAAAAAAGATATTCATAGTTTTTAATTTTTATTTTTGACATTCTAATATACGTAAAATATTTATACCTTTCCTGTTTTCCTTTTCATATACTGTCCCTGTCCTCTTCCTTCACAATAATGTATTCATTTTTCACTAATTGTTTTTGTATATATATATGTACATGTCTATGTCTATGCATATATATATATATATATATATACATGTACACATATGTATATATATATTCTTATAAACCATTAGTCCATATAATACTACTTCTAAGTTTCTTTCCAGGAATCGTATTTTGACATTGGCCAATCAATTGGTGTACTATCAAAGTGGAACACTATCGCTCTTACTCCAAGGTTTCCCAAGTTGTCAAAAGTACTCTATGTTGTATTTCTTTCAGATCATGTCTTCACAGACTCACCACTTCTCTTGTGTGTTATATTGTGAAAACTGGTCTGAGCATGTTTACGCATTAATAATTCACAATCAGCAAGTACTTACATCCCAAGTACTGCTGTTGTAGATTTTAATTTTGTTTTCTCATTCTCTTCCTCTCAACATTAAATAATATTTTATAATGGGTTTCTATCATACAATTTAAAGAAGGACATATTTGCAAAAGGTGTAAACTATTTTTTTTTGTTTACAAGCTGGACACTGAAGCCAGATTTAAATGTATGGAACATAAAATACCAACTAAGGCTATATTTTCCTTAGATTTAGTATGATTTTCATATTCCTAGAACTTTGGAGAAGTTTTAGTTTTAAAATTATGTATAATTATCTTTTTATTCTTGTTTGGTTCTATAAGATAAAAAAACTCAATCACTATATAAAGTAATGCAGTACAGAGGTAGGTACAAAGACAAGAAGTAGAAGGCAAAGGGTAGAGATGCAAAAATGAGACAAAGGTCAGAATGAGTGAGTTTATTTTCTTTTGTAAACAATCACTTGTATTTCTCCATTTAGACTCTAACAAACCATGGAAATAGAAAACCAGACAAGAGTTATAGAATTCTTTCTCTTGGGACTCTCAGAGGATCCAGAACTTCAGCCCATTCTCTTTGGACTGTTTCTGCTTATGTACCTAGTGACAGTTTCTGGGAACCTGCTCATCATCCTGGCCATTGTCTCTGACTCTCACCTCCACACTCCAATGTACTTCTTCCTCTCAAACCTGTCCTTCACTGACATCTGCTTCAGCACCACCACTGTTCCTAAGATGCTGATAAACCTTCAGAAACAGAGCAAAGCCATCAGTTACACAGGCTGCATTACCCAGCTCAGCTTTGTCTTACTTTTTGCTGGAATGGAAAACTTTCTTCTTGCAGCAATGGCTTATGACCGTTATGTGGCCATCTGCAATCCCCTTCGTTACACAGCCATCATGAAACTCCACTTGTGCTTTGCGATGATATTATTGTCTTTGTGCATTAGCACTATGGATGCCCTTCTACATGGCTTAATGATATTGCGTCTATCTTTCTGCACATTTCTTGAAATTCCTCACTTTTTCTGTGAACTTGATCAGGTTATCAAGCTTGCATGTTCTGACACTCTCATCAATAGCATTCTGGTATATGCAGTGACTAGTGCATTAGGTGGTGTGCCCCTAGTAGGAATTATTTTCTCTTACTTTAAAATTATCTCTTCTATTCTCAGAATGCCATCATCAGGAGGTAGGCATAAGGCTTTCTCAACATGTGGTTCTCATCTGTCAGTTGTTTCCTTGTTCTACGGGACAGCTTTTGGGGTATACATTAGTTCTGCATTTACAGAATCATACAGGAAGACTTCTGTAGCATCACTAATGTATACTGTGCTTCCTCCTATGCTGAACCCATTTATCTATAGTCTGAGGAACAAGGATATGAAGAAAGC
>JADRCD010085026.1:0-12534 GCA_019843815.1 Montemys delectorum | reverse complement strand
ACACCTTCCTCTTCATCAGTTGTAGTCACTATTTCCCTTCAGAACTCCAATGACTTCTCTGAATACAGACATAGAGAAACTATGCTCATTATTTCTGGAATAGACTGGGTTATTTCTGTTACAGGACCATGCAAAACAGATTAAAATTTCTCTCTCTATTATAGATTTTAAAATGTAAGTAGAATTATCAATATAAAGATGAAATCCAGTAATTCCTTGATAAAAGAATATGCAAGTCAATGATAGCAGGACCCAAATGAGAAAGAAGAGGAGATACATAGGAAGAACAGAAAATGGGAAGTAAATAAATGTGAATGCATGGACTTTCACTTTATCAAGGAAGTCTTCTACAAGAGTATGTTCCAAAGCACTCCCACTAAGGTGACACTAAACGACAGGTGACTCCCAAATGTCTAGTCTTTGTGACATATTGGTAAAATGAATAACCTTGCTAAAAATCACTACTCAAAATATAACCTAAGTTTCTTCTTCTTTTATCTTGGGATTTGGGATAAGCCTGCCAACATAATCAGTATAGAGCTGGTTAACTGTAAGTATTTTTACTTACATGGTGATTGGGTATTTGATTTTTCAATACTGCTTTCTATAATTTCTTTAGTAAAGTTTCTCAAATTTTCAATATGAATATTTCTCATATGGAATCTAGAACCTGTAAGTAATAGGAGGAAATATAGCTTCCCTTTTTCTCTATACATCTGAGACACAATAGGCTCTATTACCTATAATACAATGCAGCACACAGTCCAGGGTGTTCAGAAGAAATGGATGATAAACTTCAATGAATGTATAAATCTATGTTTTCTGAAACTATGCAGATAGAACAGCTTGGTACAATTTTGAAATTTGGATAGACCAGTCAAGTTCTCTTAATACCCTTAACATTTAAAGAAACTTGTGCATATAATTGAGGTCTCTGTGTATGAAATAATGACAGGGAATCCTTCATCATCTTCATCACTAAAAGTTCTTCATATTAAAGCTCATACACCATCAATGTTGCCAAACAGAAAAAAAAATTGAGTTCATGCTTTGTCATAATTGTCTAGGTGATGTTTAGAAACAACTCTACTTTAATTTGCTCCAACCTAAGTACACAGATTCATTCCTCAAACTCTAAAATATATCACTAAGACTTTCCTTTTGAAGAATATGTTTTGAGGGAAAATATTCAGATACATACATCCGTTTTAGTGGTTTTGCATCAGGCATTTATAATTTACTCTTCTCTGGAAAAATCTACTGATGAACTTGCATGATACTTTGTCCCAGTGACAAATGATTCTGGGGCTTGGACCAGGTACTTCTTGTGCACTAAGGGATAGATACAATCAGCAGGAAAGAGCTAGTCCACAGGAAAGGAAGCCTTGGGCCAAAACAGTCCTCCTTTCCTGCATCACATCTACCTACCTGCACTCTGAAATAAATGAAGACCTATATCCTCTTTCTCTGTCATGTCTCTATCTTCATTAAACTCTTTTAGTTCTATAACTTCCTTATTGAAATGGCATTTTACTAGTTATAAAAGCATGGGAAAACAATTGCAAAACAGAAATATACCCTCAATATAATATTTGTTCACAAATAAGACATAAGTAACATCCTCCATATTCTGAAATTATATGCTGGCTTCATGGACACCTGAATCCTTGGATGTTTACCTGTTGCCTTTAATCATTCACACACACAGGCTTTTCTGTTTTAAAGGAAAATGATTGTATATTGGCATCAAGGCAGAGGAACAAATCTAACCACACCCTTATTGTGGAATTCACAGTGCTAGGCTATAGGGAACTAGGCACTTTGTATATGCACACAAGGTTTGTCTTTCAAATGTAATCTATTCATTCACACAAACATTCCTTATGATATTATGCTAATATAATTGTTATGCAGAAATATCACCTAGTGCAGTAGATCAGTTATGCAGAATTATTACTGTAGGGTTCCACTGGGAAATTTTCTGCAGTGATTGCACTTTAGAAGCTTTCAGGCTCAACTCATGTCTTACATGAAGTACTTCATTTGTGGAAAACTGTGAGAACGGCAGTAATTGAAGTATAGGAGGTCCTTGGGACATTAGGCCTATAGCTTTGCCTTACAACTTGCCCTATGTTGGCCCACAAAAAATATTGTAAGTTTACTTGTCACTTGTCCTCTTGCAGATAAATGTCAACACAGAAGCTAACATGTTCATGTCTTGGGAACATCACAGTGTAATTCTCCAAACCCTTCCCATAGTTCCAGTATTTCTTATCATTTTTGTATACCTTAACTTCCCAGAATCAGAATTGCAGCTATGTACTTGTTCACTAGCATATTAACACAACCTTGAATTTAGGTCACTAGAAGTTTATAGATAGGTTCTTGGCTAGGTTCATATCTTTTCTGATCCTCAGTTCTTACCAATACTTTCTGGTGGTAAACGTCAATCCCACAGGCTCTATACTATTTTTAGTCACATACAATGGTTTCTAAATTAACCAAATGGATTTCGACTTCCCTGTTTTACAGTTATATTGTCAGAAATATATATTAGTCAATATTGTATTACTTCTATGACACAATATTCAGTCTTTCCCATTGCTTGTCACACAGACCATGGCCAGGATTGTCACAACAATGAATGAAATTCTTTTTTACCGATAGATTCCCCATAATTTATAATGTGCTCTGAACAGCTTCTGGCTATTATGAATGACGCTGTTATGAACATAGTGGAGTATGTGTCCATGAGGTATAATGGGGTATCTTTTAGATATAATCTCAGGAGTGTATTGTTGGGTCTTCCTGTAGAAGTAACCAAATTTCTGAGAAATTTCCAGACTCATTTCCACAGTGGTTGTGCTAGGTTGCACTAACACTCTAATGGAGGAGTATTCCCTTTGCTTCAAATCCTAGCCAGCATGTTCTGTGGCTTGAGTCTTTGATCTTAGATTTTATTAAATGTAAGTACACTGTAGCTCTCTTCAGATACCTCAGAAAAAGGCATCAGATCTCATTATTGATGGTTGTGTGCCACCATGTTGTTGCTAGGATTTTGAACTCTGGACTTTCAAAAGAGCAGACAGGGCTTTTAACAGCTGAGGCAACTTTCCAGCTGTACTTAGCCTGTATGATGGATGTAAAAAGCAATTTCAGGATCATTTTGATTTGTATTTCCCTGATGAATAAGTATGTTGAATATTTCTTTATGTGCTTCTCAGTCATTTGAGATTCTTCTGTTGAGAAGTGACTGTTTAGTTCTGTACACCAGTTTTAATTTTCTTATTTGTATTGTTGATATCTAACTTCTTGAGTTTTTATATTTTAGATATTAGACCTCTGTCACATGTAGGCTTTGTGACGATCTTTTCTCAACCTGTAATGAAATTTTGATAAATGACCAGGAAGTCATGGTCAGTCTTATACAGAACATGACTGTTATCAGTTTCTTCATCCCTTAGCTGGTGTCCACACATGTGAACATTTAAGCATGAACAACTGGTTTATGGGCTGTTGATGCCAATATAATGGAATATGAATTCATTAGATATGAGTTGGAGAGTAATGGTGTGTAGTAGATTGTTAGCATACATTGTAATAATGTAAAGCATTCAAAGAAGGAAAACATTATCATAAATGTGAATTATACACATCTCCATATTCAATGTGTACACATATACAGCAAGTTTTTTTAACATATGATGAAGAAAATGGACTGATGACACTGTCATACCTGCTTCTAAACAGGAGCCACATACTTTTCTTTTTTAATCCCTCAAATTGTGCAAATTCCCTGACAACCTAATGTTTCCTCAATATTGTCTCCTCCATTTGAGTCTGAAATGCAATCAGCATATTCCTGATTGCTTCACCAATCTCTAAGGTAAAAATACATAAATGATTATAATATAAAAATTGTCATGTAAAGCACTTGAGAGAAAATAATTTGAAATAAATGCATGCTATACTCACTGTGTCACCAAAGATGTTAGTTGCCATGATTAAGATTTCCTCCCTGTGCCATTCTCCCAATGGTGCATTTTGATCATTTTTTTACAGTTTCTTTTCATACAATGATCTCTGTCCTTATTTTCCCAGGAATAAAAACAATGGATGACATTTCTTTCTAAAGAAACTCATGGAAAAGCTGACCATGTGGATTTGTTGCTGCAGGTCAATAGAGGCCGAGAAAAATAGTTTAAGTGTACTGTACCCATAAATTCTCCTCATGGTGAGGACAACAGAATCTGAACACTGTTTTGACAATGAACTTGATTAGGTAATATCTCAGTGAAATTTGAGGTCTATGAATGCTAATGTGGCTAGACACTTCAAAGGCAAAGGACAATTCATTTTTTGGTTCTTCAAAACAGTTTTCAGGTACCCAACAAAGATGTATGATTTTTCATCTGTCATTGTTAACACTTGTCATTCAACTTTCAAACTAGTTTCAACCACTGAAGCACCTGAGGCTACTTCCAAACATTCAGAGGCCATGAGGACATCAGAAGTCATGTCTCGTGGACCTGAAGAGAAAAGAGATATTAAGACAGGACCATGTTTTAAAAATGACCTTTCTACATCCTGAAAATTTAAACCATCTATGGCGCATAAAATTCTTTGAGCTACACTTCAAAATATGTATCCAAAGATTGTAGAAAGGACTGAGTAAATGTCTACAACAAGACTGCCACTGATGGCTGTTTGACCTAGTGCAAAATAGAGAGCAAATATCCATAGTTGTAAGAGGAGAAAATTCAGCCAAACTGCATCTTATTCTTTTAATAAGATCTCCATGTATGTAGAGGACCAGATGCTATTAAAAACCATAGACAAAAGAGTATAAATGACTCAACACTGATAACAAGAAAAGCTTTTAATATTTGGTATCAGGTCCTAATATTACTATGAGTCCTAGAGTGAACAAATCATATCATATCCACTTCTTGAATGAAAATTGTAAAATGTCTTCTCTAAAAACCAATGTAAAGAATCAGTCCCTATTTTCTCTGTCTCACAGTGAAGTCCATCTGACCAATATCTCCAACTACTACATCAATGATGATGATTTCATATGGAAACACCATAGATAGACAGAGCTACAAGTGGAGTTCAGTAGAGTAGCAAAGTGTTCATAGGTTTTCAGGTTCTACAATAACTGATGTTCAAAAGCCACACTAATCAGAGTAGAATGCTTGTCAACCAGTGTGTCACACATATATCCTGCATATTAGATATTAAGAGTATGATTCATAGCAGTAGAAAAATTACTATCATCAAGGAGCCATGAATTGATTTTGTTTTGATGGTCACTGCCAATTGGGGACCATAATTAAGATGTTGCAGATGCCTACATCTGAGATCAAAGGCTTTATTTTCTTTAGTTTTCAATGTACTTTTAAAATACTTAAACAATTACTGCTATTTCTCCTGCTATACTTAAAGCAATGTAATTATTCTTTATCCTCCTCTTCCTTTTTTAGGAGATTAGTATTTTTGGTTAAATAATTACATCCTCTTTCTCTTTATATAATTTGTATTAACACCCTTTCCTATGTCTTAACTTCAATTAAATTCTCTTCTATTTTCTATATGAACCTATTTTGAGGCTTATTTATGGATGGAAGCTATGCTAAGTTATAGCACAATTCTCTACTTCTAAGTATCTGGCTGGTTCTAAAGCATTGACTTCTGAATTTCTCAAAAACTCCTTCATTCATGTCTTATTCCTGCTCTCTGTGGCCTGCCTTATCCAAGCAGGCACTCAGAATATAAGCAGGTGCACATGACTTCCAAGAAATTATGCATAATTGTTTGAATCTGATTTGTATATAATAATATTGACTACTAAAATGAATTTTAAAGTTTCTTTTTATTTCCTCCTCTTGTTTTACTGCTGTATCTAAGAGATCTGTTATACCAAAGACAGGGGCCTGCTGCTGAGGCCTGGGTCTCTCTTTCTCCCCTGTGTCAACCTGTTGCTGCACGGTGCATTAGTTAAAAAGGAGACAATGAATAAATGTGTTATTTTATTGTAGGAAGGAGGAAATATGTTGTAAAGGGAAGGAAAGTAGACTAAGGAGAAAGAGAGAGAAAGGAGAGGAAGAGAGAAAGAGAACAAGAAGGCAAGAGAAGAAAACAAAGAGTTCTCCAAGAGAAGAGAGAGACAGCAAGATGGGGAGAGTGAGAGGAAGGGAAGATTAAGAGAGTGAGGAGAGTGGGGTTAGTGAAGATTTTTCCCAGTTTGTAGCTTGCCTATTTATCTTATTGATTATATCCAGTTTTCCAGTTTCATGTGGTCCCATTTCTCAATTCGTGATCTTAGATCATGAGCCGTTGGAGTTCTGTTTAGCAATTTTCCCCCTGTGTCAATGAGTTCAAGGCTGTTACAAATTTCTCTTCGATTAGATTCAGTGTGTCTAGTTTTAATTTAAGGTCCTTGATCTACTTGGACTTGAGCTGTGTGGATGGTATATTTGTTGCTTCTTTGTGAAAGATCAACCATCTATGAGTGTTTGGTTTTATTTCTGAATCTTCAATTGTATTGCATTGATCAACCTGTCTGTTGCTGTACCAATACCAAACAGTTTTTTACCACTATTGCCTTGTAGTATAGCTTGAGGTCAAGTCTACTTATTTTCCCAGAATTTCTTTTACTGTTAAGAATTGCTTTGCCTATTCTGGGATTTTTGTTTCTCTAGATGAATTTGAGAATTGCTCTTTCCATGCGTTTGAAGAAATTGATGTGGATTTTAATGGGGATTGTGTTGAATCTGTAGGTTGCTTTTGGTAGGATGTTCATATTTACTACTTTATTTCTATCAATCCATGAGCATGGGAGATCTCTCCATTTTCTGAGATTTCTTTGATTTTTTTCTTAAGAGAATTGAAGTTCTTTCACTTGTTTGGTTAGAGTTACTCCAAGGTACTTTATATTATTTGTGGCTAATATAAAGTGTATTCTTCCTTTAAGTTCTTTCTCAGCTAGTTTATCATTTGTATAAAGGAAGGCTAGTGATTTATTTGAGTTAATTTAACATCCAGGCACTTTGCCGAAGTTGTTTCTCAGCTGGAGAAGTTCTCTGGTGGAGATTTTGGGGTTGTTTATGTATACTATAATAACATCTGCAAAAGTGATACCTTGACTTCTTTTTGCCAATTTGTACCCACTTGATCTCCATTTGCAGTCTTATTGCCCTAGCTAGAACTTTGAGTATTATGTTGAATATTTATGGGGAGAGTGGGCATGCTTGTCTTTTCCCTATTTTAAGTCGGATTGCTTCAAGTATCTCCCCATTTGATTTGATATTGGCTGTTGGTTTTTTGTATATTGCTTTTACTATGTTTAGGTATGGGCGTTTTTACTGATAACTCCAATACTTTTGACATAAAGGAGAGGTGTATTTTTCAAATGATTTTTGAGCATCTAATGAAATAATCCTGAGACATTTTCTTTGAGTTTATTTATATAGTTTATTATGTTAATGGTTTTTCATACATTGACCAAACCTTGCAACCTTAGGTTGAAGCCTACCTGTTTGTCGTGAACCATATTCTTGTGTTCTTGGGTTCCTTTTGCAAGAATTGTATTGAGTATTTTGGCATTGATATTCATAAGTAAAATTGGTCTGAAATTCTCTTTTCTTGTTGGGTCTTGTGTTAAGTTTCTAGTGGAGGATCTCTCCAATTTCTTTACCAGGGAATTTAATACTATGAATTTTCCTTTTAGCACTGCTTTCATGGTGTCCCATACATTTGGGTATGCTGTGTCATCACTTTCATTGAATTTTAGGAAGTCTTTAATTTCTTACTTATTTTCTTCCCTGACTAAGTTATCATTGAGTAGAGAGTTGTTCAGTTTCGACGGATATTTGAGTTTTCTTTTGTTAATGGTTTTATTAAAGACAAGCCTTAGTTCATGGTGATCTACTAGGATGCATGGGATTATTTCAGTCTTCGTGTATCAGTTGCGACTTGTTCTGTGACCAATTGGTCAATTTTGGAGAAGGTACCATGAGATTTTGAGAAGAGGGTATATTCTTTTGTTTTAGGATAAAATGTTTTGTATGTGTATGTTAAATCTATTTGATTCACAACCTTTATTAGTTCACTATGTCTCTATTTAGTTTCTCTTTCAATGTCCTGTCCATTAGTAAGAATGGGGTTTTGAGGCCTCCCACTATTATTCTGTAGTGTTTAATGTCTGTTTTGAGCTTTAGTGGGTGCCCTTGCATTTAGGGTACAGAGTTTCAGAATTCACATTTTCTCATCATAGAGTTTTCCTTTGATGAATTTGAGTGTCTTTCCTCATCTCACTTGATAACTTTTGGCTGAAAGTCCACCTTATTGGCTTATTAGGGTGGTAACAATGTTCCTTTTGACCATATGCTTGAGACACTATTTCCTCAAGCCTTCTACTCTGGGGAAGATTCTATTCTTATTAAGGTGCATTTCTTATATTCACTAAAATGCTGGGTCCTGTTTCTGAATCCAATGTGTTAGCTTATGCCTTTTTGTTGGGGAACTGAGTCCATTGATATTAACAGATATAAAGAGAGCTGAGTGGTAGTTCCTGTTATATTTGTTGTTGTAGGTGGCATTTTGTGCATATAATTCTTTCCTTTCAATTTCTTATGAGGTGATTAATATCTTGTTTTTATTTGGTGTAGGTACCCTCCAGTGATGATGTTTTCATTCTAGAATCCTCCATAGAGCTGGATTGGGAGATACATTTTGTTTCAATTTGGTTTTGTCTTGGAATATTTTGTTTTCTCCATCTATCCTGATTGAGAGTGTTGCTGGGTATAGTAGCCTGGGGTGGAATTTGTGTACTCTTAGGGTCTGCATGACCAACCTCTGTCCAGGCTCTTCTGGCTTTTAGTGTCTCTGATGAGAAGCCATGTGTAATTCTAAATAGCTCTAAATTTAAGTGTTACTTGGTCTTTTTCCCTTGCAGCTTTTAATATTCTTTCTTTGTTCTGTACATTTTTTGTTTTTTATTATAATGTGATGAGAGGACTTTCTTTTCTGGTCCAGTCTACTTGATTTTGTATAGGCATTTTGTACTTTTATGTCCTTCTCTTTCTTTAGGTCGGGGAAGTTTTCTTTTATGACTTTGTTGAAGATGTTTCAGGGTCTTTACCTGGGAGTCTTAACATTCCTCTTTTCCTATGATTTTTAGATTTGGCCTTTTCATTGTTTCCTGGATTTCATGGATGTATTGGGTTAGGAGTTTTTTAAGTTTTGAATTTTCATTGACAATTGTGTCAATATCACCTGAGATTCTCTCTCTCTTTTGTATTCTGTTACTGATGCTTATATCTGTAATTCCTGAACACTTTGCTAGGTTTTACACTTCATTAGTTGCTTCAAATTGTGTTTCCTTTTTTTTTTCTATTCCCCCTTTTAGGTCTTAGACTGCTTATTCAATTCCTTCACCTGATTGATTGTGTTTTCCTCTATTTCTTTAAGGGATTTATGTGTTCCCTCTTTAAGGGCTTCTACCTGTGTACATGTGTTTTCCTGTATTTCTTTAGGTGAGTTATTTATATCCTCCTTAAAGGACTCTATTATCTTCATGAGCTAAGATTTTTGGTCAGCTTTCTGATTTTCAGGTATGTTGGTGTATCCAGGGCTTGCTGTCGTGGAAAAACTGGGTTCTGATGATACAAAAGTATGTTGACTTCTGTTGCTTATGGCCTTGGACTTGCTTCTCACCATCTGGCTATCCTTAGTGTTAGCTAGTCTAGCTGTCTCTTTCTGGTGCTTGACTCTTGTTTCCCTGGGTTGTTGAAGGTCTTCTGGCAGGCCTGTAGCCCTGGCTGTAACAAAACTTCTGTGAGGCCTTCACACTGTGGGGTCTTCAGAGGGGCATGTACACTGATGACCTGTTGACCTGGCTACAATGGCCCTTCTGGGAGGACTTCAGACTGTGGAGTTTTCAGAGGGGCAGACAATGTTCTGTTCTGTTGCCCTGGTTGCAGCAGATCTCTTAGGAGGCTTTCAGACTGTTAGGTATTCAGAGGGGTAGTAAATCTGTTGTCCTGTGAGTAGCTGTTCTCCTGAGAGGAATTCAGAGTGTGGAATCTGTTGCTCTGTGTGCAGCAGAACTCCCAGGAAGTCTTCAGACTGTGGTGTCTTTAGAGTAGCACACCAGCTGGTGATCTGTCTGACAGAAGGTGCTGGCTGGCCTGGGAGTAAAATTTAGGGGTGACATGTTTGGAGGTTGATGGGTCACAGGTACAGTGGGCTCCTCTGGATTGGTCCTAGGAGTTATTTATTAGTGGAGTTGTAGACTAGATTTATTTAGGTATTTATTATTGCTCCAGTCTTATTGCTGATTATAACTCTGACTAATGCCCTATTTTTTTTGTCTCAATCTTGATAACCATGTGAGTTCGGCACTGGACCTTGGGGAAATAAAGAGGTGGGAGTGAACCACATCTTGCCAGAGCTCAGAGACCCTGAATGGGTGGATGCAGAATACTTCTGCATTTTCTCCGTGCCACTGGGAGGCTTTCCTGTAGGAGATTAGATGTGGATTTCCGTTCCTTCAGTCTTCGTACCATACTTTGTCTACATATTTCATTGAGACAGGAGCAATTCTTGCTTAAAAATTTGAAGATGAGTAGGTGGCTCCACCCATCAACTGGGGGCCTTGTCTAACCTCTGGATAAGGTCTCTACAGGTTCTTTCTCTCGTTTGTTGTGTATTTCAGATGATGTCATACCCATTGGGTCCTGGGAGCCTCTTGTTTCCTGGCATCTTGGACATTCTGGTAGCTACTCCTAGTTCCCCATCCCCCATGCTACCCATATCTGTTCACTTTCCTGACCCTCTGTTATAATCCCACTCTCCTCTCATACCTGATCCTGCCTACCTTCCTCCCTCTCCCTCCTTTCTTCCTCCCATGTCCCACCCCCCCATCCTCTATTTATCATGAGTATTTTGTTCCTACTAAGAAGGACTGAAGAATCCACAGTTTGGTCTTCCTTCTTCTTGATTTAATTATAGTCTCTGAGTTCTATGGTATGAATTGTGAGGTTTTTGCCTAATATTCACTTATTAGTGAGTACATACCATCTGTGTTCTTTTGTGACTGTGTTTCCCCACTCAGTATGATATTTTCTAGTTCTATTCATCTGCTTGTGAATTTCATGAAGTCATTGTTTTTAATAGCTATGTAGTTATCTTTCTTTTATTGAAAATCCACTTGTGTTTTCATACAATGTATCAAAATTATAGATTTCCTTCCTGCTTCGTCTCTTAGTTACTTGCATTACCCCTAGCAGTCTGGATCCATATTTTCAGTCTCTCTTTGAAAATAAACAGGCTTCTAAATGATAAATTTAAAATAAAAAAATAGTGAGATAAAATTAAAAACAAATATAACCCACCTGGCAAGGGGCAACTTGCTGCCTTGTTGGTAATGTTGTTCTTATATCAATCAGGGACAGAGCAGATGACCGTCTTTTGTTCAGTCTAGCTTGATGCTTGGCTTGGGGTCCAAAGCCACTTTATACATGAACACATATAAACCAATCCAAACCAATGAAACAACCAACCAACCAAACAAACAAACAAAAACAAACTAACCAAACCAAAACCAGGAAGTGCAATGGAAGAGAAAGAAGACAGACAGAGACTTGTAGATAACAATGTCTTCCACAGATCTGCCATCTGATGCTTAGCACATGCAGGGACATAGACACTGGCTTGCCAATACACTATGCAGCAAGGACAAGGGAAGTTACCAAGTGGCCTGCTAGCTGCATGGTTAGCCTTCTGTGGAAGCTACTATAATGGGTAAGCATGTGGTTGTGAGATGAGGGTAAAATAGCTTGAGAATAATGAACAGAGTTACAATTGGAGACTTGAAGACACACAGTATGAGTTAGTTGTTAGTACTAAGCCCCAGCCGACCTCTATTCAGGAATCTGAGGCTCATATTACCAGTAGGAATTATGGGGACATCTCTAATCAGGATAGCTATCTGGGACCATATGGATGAACAGGAGCTGTAGAGAATGACCCTGCCACTTACTGCCTGTAGCACTGGGAAGACCTGGCTCCATTTTTCACTAGTGACAACACTTAGAAGAATAGGCCATTCCTCTATACTAGGCAGCAGAGAGGAGTTAACATTGGTAGTGGGTGTGGGTGAGCTTGGGGCTACAAGAGTGGAAGAGATTATCCTGCCATCTGTCTCTCAAAGACTGTCATGGATGCAGTGATGATGCCCCATCACCACTTCAAGCAGTAGGAAAAGCTGCCTACATGTTCTTAAGCATAATATAGATAACCCCACCTTACTTCAGCTGTAGCATTCAAGATAATTGGCCTGGAACTTACCTGAAAATTATAGCAAAACTGTTGCTATTTGTGGGAGGGTAACAGCTGAATCTCCTGAGAGTGAGAGTCCATGAGAGCTGGTCCCCTCACTCTTCTGCCACTTATTTGCCTTGAGGTGGTATGGGTGTGGTCCTGTGAAAATCTATGTCCCAGTGTAGGGGAATGCCAGGTCCAGGAAAC
>JADRCD010085008.1:0-23917 GCA_019843815.1 Montemys delectorum | reverse complement strand
GTGTGTGTGTGTGTGTGTGTGTGTGTGTGTGTGTGTGTTAAGTGCCACATTGAATTGCTTTATCTTTCTCCCCTCCTTTTTTTCTGCATCTTTTCACTCCTTCTTTTGTCTACTTTCATTGTCCTGTCTTTATTTAGAAGCATGTGGATTATTGCAAGAGACTTTTCACTAAAGTAAAACTCTTTGATGCCTCATAAAGGAAGTTCAGAATAATAGAAACATGGGCTGGGCTTAGCTTTTCTTTGTTCTTCTGAAGAAATAAAAACAAGTAAAAAGTCAACCAACCAAACAACAATTTTATCTAAAAATAAAAACTGACCCTAGAGATGAATGTTGAAATGACTTTTAAAAGATTCCTTTGGTGATAGACTCACCAATCTCTCCATCCTCCTTCACTAGACCTGCTCAACAGGAAACATACAGGTTAGATCCCTTCTCAGCACCCATTGCTCTGCCCAATGAGTCCTCTGGGTAAACATTCCCCCCAAAGTTCCATTGTTCCATTATCTCACTGCCTGACTTTGATTCCTTTCCAGTTCCCTACTAGCCCTGTCCCTGGGGGCATACCCAGCCATTGGGAAACTTGCACTGTCCCTGAGTTCTATTGTCCAGGCCAAGGCTACACACTAGAGGCCTGCTGCACCAGAAACATCTAGGTTAGGCATCCCCTCTCAATACCTGCTACATCTGGAGATAACCAGATGGCTAAAGGCCAGCATAACACAATCAACAAAAGCCAGAACAATATAACACCTTCAGAGCACAGCTATCCTACTACAACAAGTTCTGGATATCCTAACATAATAGAAGCACAAGAAAATGACCTTAAATCCAATCTTATAAAGAGAATAGAGGCCTTAAAAAAGAAATGAATAAATCATTAAAGAAATACAGAAAAATACAACCAGAGGCCTTTAAAGAGGAAACAAATACCCCCTTAAAAATTCAGGAAAATACCACTAAACAGGTGAAAGAAATAAGTAAAATAGGAGCAATTATAAAAAACGCAAACTGGGGGAATCCTGGAGATGAGAAAACCCAGGAAAGAGAACAGGAACAATAGACGCAAGCATCACCAACAGAATATAAGAAATGGAAGATAGAGTCTCAGACATAGAAGATACCATAGAAGAAATTGATACATCAGTCAAAGAAAATGTTAAATCTAAAAAATTCCTGGAAAGTCTAGGAAGTCTGAGCTAGTACAAAAAGACCTAACCTAAGAATAACAGGAATAGAAGAAGGTGAAGTGTCTCAGCTCCAAAGACCAAAGAATATTTTCAACAAAATCATAGAAGAAAACATTCCCAATCTGAAGAGATTCACATAAACACAAGAAGCTTGCCAAACACCAATTACATTGGACCAGAAATGAAAATGCTTCTGCCATATAATAACCAAAACACTAAATCTACAAAACAAAGAATATTAAAAGCTGCAAGGAAAAATGGCCAAGTAACATACAAAGGCAGACCTATCAGAATTATACCTGACTTCTCGACAGAGACTCTAAAATCTAGAAGGTCCTGGACAGATAGATGTCTTGAGCCTCTGAAAAGCCAGAGATGCCAACCTAGACTACTATATGTAGCAAAACTCTCAATCACCAACAATGGAGAAAACAAGATATTTCAAGACAAAACCAAATTAAAAAAAAATCTATCCACAATCCAGGCCTACAGGAAATACTAGAAGGAAAACTCTAAATCAAGAAAACACAGGGAATAAGTAATTCTATACCAGCAAAAACAAAATAAGGGAAGCACATACATATACATCCTACCACCACCACCACCATAAAAATAATAGGAATTAAGAATCATTCATCATTAATCTCTCTCAACATCAATGGACTCAATTCCCCAATAAAAAGACACAGGCTAATAGAATGGATGCATAAACAGAATCATTCTACAGCATACAAGAAACACTTTTCAGCAACAAAGATAAACATTGCCTCAGAGTAACAGGCTAGAAAAAACAACTTTCCAAGCAAATGGACCCAAGAAACAAGCTGGAGTATCCATTCTAATATCTAATAAAATAGACTTTCAACCAAAATTAATCAAAGGAAATGGGGAAGGACACTTTATACTCATCAAAGGAAAAATCAACCAAGACAGCATCTCAATTCTGAATATTTATGCCCCCAAAGCAAGGGCACCCACATTTGTAAAAGAAACATTATTAAAGGTTCAATCACACATCAAGTCTCATGCTAAGTATCCAAAGGCTGGAGGCCACTTGCAGGTTTTCTTGGTTCACGTAGGTGAGGGTGGAAGGAACACCATCCCAGACAGTCTGCTGGGTTCTAGACATCCTTTCAAGTATTTTGGAAGTTAATAGTAACTGCTCAGTGACTTTTGGTTAAGTGCTTGCTGACAGACAAGGTGATCACTCTGTTCAAAGAAGCACCATGCTAATTCTCAGATTTTGTTCGCTGTTTTGCCTCATCTGCGCCGAAGACTTTCTAGAATACTTCTTTTCTTGCTTTGAATGTGGACTTTGCAAAGTATCTGTGTCTCCTTCAAAGTGCTGTGAAAACACATTCTAGCAATATTTATTATAAAGCAAACATTAATGTGAGGAGATTTATTCATTTATAGAGAAGATCTCTCACAGGGTGCCCAACTGAAGGTAGAGGATGGCCCAGATGGAGCAGTATGATTTCTGGCTCTGCCATTTAACCTGAAACCAGGCCCACATTCATTTCATATCTACTCTGAAACCATGTCCTCGTTTATTATGTATCTGCTCTGAAACTATACCTTCACTCATTACATATCTACTTTGAAACTATGCCCTTGCTCATTACATACCTACTCTGAAACCTCACCCTCGCTCATTACATACCTACTCTGAAACCTCACCCTCGCTCATTACATACCTACTCTGAAACCTCACCCTCACTCATTACATATCTACCTTGAAACTACATCCTTGCTCATTTCATCCCAGTTCTCCACCTCAAATCCTTTCACAGTCCTAAGCACTTGTAAGGCATCTAGGATCACCCGATCTTTTACTTTATTCTTCCGTACTCTAGTACCCTTTTCCTTTCGTTGGTTTCTGCATTAGATACTTTCAGTATTACTATGACCAAATGCCCAACAGAAGCAGATTTTAAAGAAGAAAAGGTTTATCTGAACTCATGATTTTAGAGGTGATGGTCCACCCTGCTGGAGAGGGTGTGGCGGGTCAGAGCAGTTGATACTACCGTGGCCAGGGAGAGAGGCAGGAAGTACCCAAGGACCTGGTACCCCAGGAACAAGCTCTCAGTGAACTATTTTCTTTGGTTATGCCCCACCTCTTAAAGTTTCTACAACCTTCCAGAGGAGTGCCACCAGCTGGGGACCAAGAATTCACAGTGAGCCACAACAACAACTGGCCATAACAACCTTATCATTTAGTGTTCCTTACAGTTGGGATGTGACATTGTGCCTCCACAGGGGATGCCAGTGTCTGACAAAATAAAGACTGTTTCCCAAACAGGAACCTTTAGATTCTATATTTAGATTGCTAGCCAGGGATTTTGTAAAGCTCCTCCAGTTTGGTTGAACTGTGACAGTTCCCAATACTACAGGAATTTAGTTCACAGAATGAAAGGAAGCTTTTTTCCTAGATCCCTGCCCTCTTCCTGCTATATCCCAGTAAGGACCAGCCGTGGAGGATGTCTAAAAGGGTCACTTGGCATCCGTTCACTTCCATCTCCTTGATCACTCTTAGAATGACCAACTTTAGAGTAAAACAGGAAACGTTCAATCTCATTCTCCCTCCCTCCTTCCTATGATCACTCTGCCTCTATGCAGACAGCAACTGCTCTGTTCTTTTGAACTAGAGGTTTCCCCTTTGCAAGTTTCCTCCCTACATTAAACCTGTGCTCTTGAGGGTTTGCTCGTGTTCTTGTCTGTCTCTTCTTTTTTGCTGACTTTGTGGATTTACTTGGTCACTGGGACAGTGTCAGCAGATATCAAAGACTTTGCCCTAAATAGTCTTGCTTTAATGATGTCTATGGTAAAAATAACCATTATCAAGTACAATGCTTTAGGTGTGTCATAAGCAGATTTTAGAATATCAAATTATTGGATCCCATACCAACCCTATGAAATAATACTCATTTTACAAATGAGAAACTCTAAGGAATAAAGATTATAATTTGCTCCATATTGTAGAGATTGCAGTCATATTATACTACACATTTGTACTGGCTGGTTTTGTGTGTCAACTTGACACAGGCTGGAGTTATCACAGAGAAGGGAGCTTCAGCTGGGGAAGTGCCTCCATGAGATCCAGCTGTGGGGCATTTTCTCAATTAGTGATCAAGGGGGTAGGGCCCCTTGTGGGTGGTGCCATCCCTGGGCTGGAAGTCTTGGGTTCTATAAGAGAGCAGGCTAAGCAAGCCAGGGGAAGCAAGTCAGTAAGAAACATCACTCCATGGCCTCTGCATCAGCTCCTGCTTCCTGCTCTGCTTGAGTTCCAGTCCTGACTTCCTATGGTGATAAACAGCAATGTGGAAGTAAGCTAAATAAACCCTTTCCTCCCCAACTTGCTTCTTGGTCATGATGTTTGTGTAGGAATAGAAACCCTGACTAAGACAACATTCAAATATTTTAGTTGAAGAATCTTGTTCAGTGTAACACATATGAAGTCTATTTTGGTATGTTAGAGAGATACCTTTATGGTTAATCTTGTCTCAAGTACAATTTATGTAACCTAGTTCTATTCCATATTATACAGCTATACCCATGCTAATAGGAATAACATTTTACTCAGTTCCCTAAAATAATAGTATCTTGTTTTCCCATCCAAGAGTGCCAAATTTAGGTTACTAATTTTTGGGGGATATTCTACACATTGACTTTTAGTCTGTCACATCACTGTCATGGCCAACAGTATGGATCTTTTTCAGGCTGGTCCTCTGCAACTAAGATATATCCCTAGATCATTTAGATTTAAAAATATTTATGTGTGTATGTGTCTGAGTGTATACATATGTACCACTAGCAGGCTAGATCCCTCAGAGGTCAGAAGAGGGTATCAGATCATTTGGAACAGGAGCATCAAGTGGTTGTGAATTGCTGTGTGCATACTAGACCCAAACTTGGGTCTGCTGCAAGAGCAGCAAATATTTTCAACCACTAATCTATCTACCCATCCTCTTTTTTGAAACTTTTGCCCTGAAACTGTGTTTTATTAAGTTGCCCATGCAGGCATGGGATATGTGATCCCCCTGCTTCAGCCTAGGACATGGCTGAGATTACAGGTCTGCATAACCAGATCCAGCTAGGATTGATTCTCAGGAAAACCAAATTACTCTCACATCATAATTCATAATATCCCCAAATTTGTCAATTTTCATGAGCATAATCTGTATTGTAAAAATGAAAAATGTAATCCCTGCTGATGCTAAATGAATACTATTAGAGGAAGTCAGGCTGAACAGAAGCAGGCTCTGGAACACTGTGATAATTAAATGTAAATATACATGTGGAATCATTTAGAAATGTGACCCCTATCAAATGTTAACAATTTAATTTTATGTTATATTGTGTTAAGTCTCTCTAAAGCAGCATTAGGCACATTAATTCTTCATGGATTCTTATAGCTTTTTGCTATGTATTTACTGAGAGATTAACTTTTTTCTGCTACTCCTTTAAGTGTTCCTGTGGTAGATTAATCGCATCAGTAGCCTCAGTTATTAAGCCCTTGTACTATAGAGAGGTATTTTCACCCAACTGTTGACTTGGAGTCAGGCACATAGCTTTCTTTGGACAGCTTGATACCAAACACAATGTAAAGCATGTACTTTGGGTACAGTCTCTTTCTATTGTTGATTCTTGGCCAATTCCTTGGTAACATGACCAGGTAAGCCACTAAGAAACCGAAAAAGACACATAAATCATATTTGGGTCCTTTGTGGCTACCCCAAATCAGTCAGCTGCTAGCTAGTTTGATAGCTGATCACAAGTGAGCCAAGCCAAGTTGAGCTGAGCAGAATCCAACCCTATAGCTACCCAGTAGACATATAGACTAATGAGAAGTATTAAATCACTGTCATTTTAAACCAAGGCATTTTGCTTTGAACGTTTTGTTATATAGCAATAACTAACTGATACAATCTCAACTGCAGCAATAACTTGGTATTTATGAATGCCCAGTTAAGTGCCTAATGATCTTCATCCACATACTAGTTTAGTCTTTTGGTTTATAGAAATGCACTGCCTAGAGTTTAGACCCCTCAGCTTTTAAACTTAACTTACAAACGTGCCTGGCAACTAGGGGTTCCTGCTCTCTTGTTTAATAAAGTTACATGTGGTCATCACCAAAGTAAATGTATGCACAAACTATCTCTTTTCAACTGTAAAGTTTTTGAAGTGAATAATATCGTCCCTGATTGGCAGATGAGAGCTCCAAGGTTCGGAGACGTTAAATATCTTGCAAGAAATCATAGTGGCAGAGCTAAGATTGCTTGCCTACAATCATTGGCTCATTTTAGTTTGGATTTCTATTGTTGTAAAGAGACCCTTACAAAGGAAAACATTTAATTGGGGCTGGCTTACAATTTAGAGGTTTAGTCCATTGTTATCGTGGCAAGAAGCATGGTGGCAGGCAGGCAGGCAGGCAGGCAGGCATGGTGCTGGAAAAGGAGCTGACAGTTCTACATCTGGATATCTGGATCCACAGGCAGAAGAAAGAGAGAATGAGCATCTGAGATCTCAAAGCACACCCCCCGTAAAACACTTCCTCCAACCAAGCCACACCTACTCCAACAAGACCACACCTCTTAATAGTGTAACTCCCTGGTGAGTAAGCACTCATGAGTCTAAGTATACATGTGTCTATGAGGGCCATTCCTACTCAAACCACCACAAATATGTCACACTACTGTAGCATCATGACCATGGTGACCTTTTTTGAATATGTAATTAGATTTTTTTTTCAAGACAGAGTTTTTCTGTGTAGCCCTAGCTACACAGAACTCACTCTGTAGAGCAGGCTGGCCTCAAACTCAAAAATCCTTCTGTCTCTGCCTCTGCCTCCCAAGTGCTAGGATTAAAGGCGTACACCACCACTGCCTGGCATGTAATTATAATTTAAGTCTTTTGCCTTAATAGAATTGCAAAACAGTAGATTCAGAAATCAAAATCATTTTTCAGGGGGATGAAAACAGGATCTTAAGTTCAAGGCCTGCTTGGGCTACAGAGTGAATGCAAGGGTTCAAGGCTAGCCTGGGTTATCTAGTGATACCTTGTCTCAATATTACTAATAAAAGTGGGCTGTGGATATAGTTCAGTGCTACAACACTTATCTAGCATATACCTAGGTTCACTCTCTGGCATATAACAACAACAACAACAACAACAACAACATCGACAACAACAATATAGCAGGAACAGAGTGGGTGTAAAAGAGGAAAATATGGGTTGTGGCAAGTATTGGGGTATCACCTCTTGTCAACAAGATCTTGATGTTACCATCCTGTTAAATTCATTAAGCAGACTTGTGTGTGAAATACTTAAGTAATATATCTAATTGAACTAGCAATTTTTGAATTGTGCTTATTTCTCAGAGAAGCTTGTTTTATTTAAATGATACTATATACAAATTGTAAATGGGCTCAACAGAGCAAAACAAATATAATATGATTTCTATTTAACCCTCACCTCTTCCCCTGCCAAACTATGTGGATCTATGCCTGAAAAGCTGCTTGAACTCAGCCTTTTCATCTTGAGAATTTTTATTTATTTATTAGTGAAAAATGGAAAAGAATTCTTAAGATTGGGAAAGGTTCCTTGGCCTTTTTTGCTCCATTATAAATTTCTTTAAAAGGTATGATTTCAAAATTCCTGAAATTAGATTCTAAGCCCTGTATCACTTAGAATTTATAACCATTCTCTGGATATTTTTTTTCCACCTAAATTTGTCTTTGCTCCCTACCAAACATCAAAACAAACATGCTATGCTTATTCCTTTCTGTGCACATGATAAAAAAAGAAAAGAAAAAAATTCATTTTAAAAAGAAAAACAAAACCACGAAAACTCTCAAGTTCAGTGGGATGGATTGTTTAAGGGCAGACTTTGGAAAATATGCCCTGTATCGCCCTCTCCCTGGGTGAGAGGCCATGTACTCTGGACTCTGTTCAGTCAGAATGTACTTTTGAAAATGCTGTTTCTGTTTTCCTTTACTCTATCCAGTAAAGGGGAATCAAACTGTCATTTAATGGTTTGTGCCTGGAACCAATCTAGAGCGACGTGATTTTCCTGTCTTCCGTCCTGTGCCCCAGAATCATGTTAAGTCCCTACCAGATATCTGGGAGAAGTAAAAGACCAGTAACTTCAGGTGTAGAGAACACATGACTCAGTTAAGATTAATGGACAGCCCTCTGTGTGGTACTTCCTTGCTGAGAACTGACCACTAGAGTATATGCCCGAATTCCCATCCCTAAGAATAGGCCGGTGCCAAGTCCAGGCTCATGGACAGATAATTATTATCATAGTAAAATCACTTCAAAGAAGAAGTGGAATTTTGCAGCCGTGAGATCACGGTAGATCTGAGTGTAACTTTTGCAGTGTTTCATTAGATTTTTCCCTGAATAGTCCAGGAAGTGGCATGCATGAGGCTTTCTGGCCCACAGATTTTCTGTGCTTCTGGCTGAAAAAAAAAATTGAGATCCTAAGAAATATGTTTATTGTGCCCATATCTTAAGAAACTCTTACTTGATCTTGGCAGGGCCAGTTCTTGTTTTCAACAATTGAAAACATCTTTGTAAACTGTTTCCAGAAAGCATTTGCAAACACCCTGAAGTAAGGCTACATGCTTACAATTCAGTTCTAAGCCTCAATTAAGGCTGTTGTTGCTGCCTCTAATAGCCTGACACCATAATAATATTATACAGTATCCCGAGATAATGAGAAGAATTCTCCACATCTGCTTACACTCAGAGAACAAAGGAGGACCGGAGGGATGCGTCCTGTAGCACTTGCAAAGCACTGCCTTTGCAAGTGGATTTTCCCAGGGGTAATTTCTCTGCCACTGGGGATAGTGGCATAACATTGTGCAGAGGTTGGAGGAAGCTTGACACAGATAGGCTGTTCAGGCCAGGGGGTTCAGCAAGGCTGACTGCCTTTAAGCAATCACTCCTGAACCTCCCCACTGGACGGCTGGAGCTCACATTTTCATGTTAGTTAAAATAGGAAGATAAGGTTTGTGGGCACATTAAAAATGTTCATAGTTTATGCATCTTTCCAACTTGGATTTTTAACATCTCATATCAGCCCCTGGGTTAAACTATGGGGAATGTGGTTGAGTACGCCTTTTGATACCATTAGCAGTAGGCCTTCTTGGAAAGAGATTTACAATGGATTTCCCTTATGTCATGTCCTACATACCTGGGAAGATGCTCTTGAGAGACATGGACTGCTTGGCATTCTCAGTCTTCATTAAATAGGACTGTCAGACGCACTAAAGGAAAACCCTCCCAAATCGAAGGTAGGAGAGGAGACACAACAGCATAGAAGGTAGGAGAGGAGACATAACAGCAAGGAAGGCACCTGTTGTCTACACTTCCTAGCCTGCTAGCAGTTCTGTGTGCTTGTCTGTTTAACAGAGCTGTAGCAAAGAGCGTGATTATAATGAATCTTCCTTCTGAAAGGAAGACGTAGAAACTGACCTCAGTGGACACCCACTGGTTGGTTTTTCTAGTCACAACTTTTCTCTGTCCTAACAGAGCTCTCAAGTTCTGCCGTTACAATTTGTTGAGTCTTGTACTGATTTGAATGTTCTTGTCAGCAAAACTGACCTGAAGGTCTAACTACAATACTGACAGACATGAGTGTGTGCGAGCACGCACATGCAGTGGGGTGGGGAACGGAGGGAGGTGCTAATACAGGGAAAGAAAAAGGTCAAAAGGAGTGTGGGTTATGATTGGAGTGAATATGTGTGCACCCTCAACAACTGCAAGTAGAACTTCTGACTCAATGTGTTAGTTTCAGGGGAGGAGACTTTGGGAGATGATCAGTATAAGGAAGGCAGCTCTTCTGAATGAGATAGTGTTTTTGTAACAGAGAGCTCCAAGAACTCACTATGCTTTCTACTATGTGAGGACATAATGAAAAGATGGATTTCTATGAGGGAATGGACCTTACTAGACACCAATCTGTTGGTGCCTTGATGTTGGAACCTAGAAGTGGTAGAAAGAAATTTTTACCAATAGTTTAGTAAGACTGCCTGAATAGACTCAGGTGATATATTAACCAACCAGTGTGAGCAAATAAAGCTCAAAATCCCTGGGAAACTCAAGTATAACTCTGGAACACCTCAGAATTAGTGGCGATAGACTAAGGGTGATGCCATATTTATCTGCTAACTCTCTTTGAATCATGAGTCAAAGAGTTCTCCTGAGGGCAGTGAGTGGAACGTGGAGAATAGTGACAGGCATTTCCTATAAGCAGCCTTGCTGAACTTACTGAGTGCTGAGGGAATGTGTATGGGAGCCAACATCTATTGCTGCATATTTGGCTCCTTCCCACCTCTGTATCTAGGCCTGTGTTGTCTTAGAGCCACTGGTACAGTGAGACTCCTTAGACACAGCCTCTGATTTACTGTTTGACACATAAAATCTAAAATCAGTCAAGAATCACACTCGAACCCTAGACTTCAGACAGCTGATGGGAAAGACAACTTCTTTTGTAGGCATGAAAAAAGAAAAGATTGAAGTCCTAGAGGTTGTTAGTGGTTAGCTTGGTAGCACATGACTTGAATTTCCTGAGCTTGCTCATTCCTACCTGGGACTTGAGATAGAGAGGTGAGCCTGATAGTAGACTCTAAGTCCTCATTAAGCCTGTGCAAGGCTTCTCTGGTTTTTAGGGCTAGGATTTAGGTGGCTAAAAGTAATAGAAATGTATTGTTTCACATTACAGAGGCAGAGTAGTGCTCGCTGATGCCAGAAGGGAAGCTTTTCTAGGCTGTCTCAGCTTGTCTGGAGCTTTATGGGACTCCTTATAGCATTCCTTTGCCTGTCGCTCCATTATTCTAAACACACACACACACTTAAATACATGCTATGTCTTTCTGGTGTGCCCTTATTTTGCTTCCCTATGTGTACATCTATTTTGATATTTCTATTTTCCTTTTTATTGGTTTACTACTCAGGGTGGATTAAGATCTTCCATAATTTGCAAATTGCTCTTTCTAAGTCTGTGAAGAATTGAGTTGGAATTTTGATGGGGATTGCATTGAATCTGTAGACTGCTTTCGGCAAGATGGTCATTTTTATTATATTAATCCTGCCAATCCACGAGCATGGGAGATCTTTCCATCTTCTGAGATCTTCAATTTCCTTCTTCAGAGACTTGAAGATTTCGTCAAACAGATCTTTTGCTTGCTTAGGTATTTTATATTATTTGTAGCTATTGTGAAGGGTATTGTTTCCTTAGTTTCTTTCTCAGCCTGTTTATCCTTTGTGTAGAGGAAGGCCACTGATTTGCTTGAGTTAATTTTATATCCAACTACTTTGCTTAAGTTGTTTACCGGGTTTAGGAGCTCTCTGGTGGAATTTTTGGGGTCCTTAAGTATACTATCATATCATCAGCAAATAGTGATAATTTGACTTCTTCCTTTCTAATTTGTATCCCTTTGATCTCCTTTTGTTGTCTAATTGCTCTGGCTAGGATTTCAAGTACAATATTGAATAGGTAGGGAGAGAGTGGGCAGCCTTGTCTAGTCCCTGATTTTAGTGGGATTGCTTCAAGTTTCTCTCCATTTAGTTTGATGTTGACTACTGGTTTGCTGTATATTAAAGAGTAATTTGCAAATTCATCTGGAATAACAAAAAAAACAGGATAGCCAAAACTATTCTCAACAATAAAGGAACCTCTGGTAGAATCACCATCCCGGACTTTAAGCTGTACTACAGAGCAATTGTGGTAAAAAAAAAAACTTCATGGTATTTGTACAGTGACAGATAGGTAGATCAATGGAATAGAATTGAAGACCCAGAAATGAACCTACAAACCTATGGCCACTTGATCTTTGACAAAGGAACTAAAACCATACAGTAGAAAAAAGATAGCATTTTTAACAGATGGTGCTGGCTCAACTGACAGTTAGCATGTAGAAGAATGCAAATCGATCCATTCTTATCTCCTTGTACAAAGCTCAAGTACAAGTGGATCAAGGACCTCCACATAAAACCAGATACACTGAAACTAATAGAAAAGAAAGTGGGGAAGAGCCTCAAGCACATAGGCACAGGGGAAAATTTCCTGAACTGAACACCAATAGCTTGTGTTCTAAGATCAAGAATGGACAAATGGGACCTCATGAAATTGCAAAGCTTCTATAAGGCAAAGGACACTGTCAATAGTACAAAATGGCAACCAACAAATTGGGAAAAGATCTTTACCAATCCTATATCTGATAGAGGGCTAATATCCAATATATATAAAGAACTCAAAAAGTTAGACTCCAGAGAACCAAATAACTCTATTAAAAAATAGGGTACAGAGCTAAACAAAGAATTCTCAACTGATGAATACCAAATGGCTAAGAAGCACCTAAAGAAATGTTCAACATCCTTAGTCATCAGAGAAATGCAAATCAAAACAACCCTGAGATTCCACCTCATACCAGTCAGAATGGCTAGGATAAAATCTCAGGTGACAGCAGATGCTGGAGAGATTGTGGAGAAAGAGGAACACTCCTTCGTTGCTGGTGGGATTGCAAGCTGGTACAACCACTCTGGAATTCAGTTTGGCAATTCCTCCTGAAATTGGACATAGTACTACCAGAAGACCCAGCTATACCACTCCTGGGCATATACCCAGAAGATACTCCAACATGTAATAAGGACACATGCTCTACTATGTTCATAACAGCCTTATTTATAATAGCCAGAAATTGGAAACAACTCAGATGTCCTTCAACAGAGGAATGGATACAGAAAATGTGGTACATCTATACAATGGAGTACTACTCAGCTATTAAAAATAATGAATTTATGAAATTCTTAGGGAAATGGATGGATCTGGAGAATATCATCCTGAGTGAGGGAACCCAATCACAAAAGAACACACATGCTGTACATTCTCTGCTAAGTGGATATTAGCCCAGAAGTTTGGAATACACAAAGTACAAACCACAAACCACAAGAAACTCAAGAAGAAGGAAGACCAAAGTGTGGATACTTTGTTCCTTCTTAAAGGGGGGAACAAAATACCCATAGAAGGAGTTGTAGAGACTAACTATGGAGCAGAGAGTAAAGGAAGGTAATTCAGAGACTGCTCCACCTAGGAATCCTTCCCATATTCAATCATCAAATCTAGACACTATTGTGGATGTCAACAAGTGCTGGATGACAGGAGCCTGATATAGCTGTCTTCTGAGAAGCTCTGCCAATGCCCAACTAATACAGAAGTAGAGGCTCACAGCCATTCATTCAACTGAGCACAGGATCCCTAATGAAGGAGCTAGAGAAAGGATCCAAGGAGCTGAAGGGTTTGCAGCCCCTTAGGACGAACAACAATATGAACTAACTAGTACCCTCAGAGCTCCCAGGGACTAAAACTCCAACCAAAGAGTACACATAGTGGGACTCATGGCTCCAGCAGTATATGTATAGCAGAGGATGGCCAAGTTGGTCATCAATGGGAGGAGAGGCCCTTGGCCCTGTGAATGTTCTATGCCCCAGTGTAGGGGAATGCCAGGGCTAGTAAGCAGGAGGGGGTGGAGTAGTGAGCAGGGGGAGGGGGAGGGAACAGGGGTTTGTTTTAGTTTTTGTTTTTTATTTTAATTAATTAATTTATTTATTTAGAGGGGGAATCTGTGAAAGGAGATATTGTAAATAAAGAAAACATCTAATAAAAAAAGATCTTCCATAATTATCTCTTCACTTGTTTACATTCAAAAAGGCCCTATTTTTTTTAAAGACCCCACATTCTGGGGGTACAAGTGTCTACTTAGAACAAAAATTAACTCAAAACAGAAGGCAAAACTATTTTAAAAAATCTTTGTTCTTTTGGGATTTTTCAAGATATAGTCTCTATGTTGCTCAGGCAGGTGTCGAACATCTTAGGCTCAAATAATCCTCTTGCTTCAGCCTCCTGAACCACTTGGACTACAGATGAATACTATTGTGCTAGGCCAATGAGTTGAGGCTTTCCCACTGTATAATGACATCTCACTGATGCATTGATCCCAGCTTCTATGTGAAACAACACAAACAAAGCAAGTGAGGGGCATTTGGTTGGCTTTTATGGCTGTCACTGTCAGGATGAGTGAGCAACCTCCAGGATCAGAAGATGTAGACTGTAGTGAGTGCTCAATGAAAATATACATGTAAAATATACCCCTTCTATTCACTTTTATTCATTGGTTGACAAGTACCCTCAAATCCTCTCCTCCTTTGTTGAGTTTTGTACTGTTCTGGACATTAGACTACAACATTGAGCAATGATAGCCACTTCTCTGCCCTCAGGAAGCTTGTGTTCTTATTATAGGGAGTAGATATACCAGAGATAAATAAACCAGAGGCACTTGTAAAATGTACACTTGGAAAAGTCGTGCTGCAAGGACAAAGCGTCAGAGAGACTTGGAGTTTCAGACATGGTAGCCAGAATGGGCTTCACTGGAAAGATGACATTTGCTCAAATAACCTCCCCAAAGTGGTATTACTATCCATGGGGATGAGTTCTGGGAAACACAGCATCCACTGTGGCTCTAATTGAAAGTAAGCAAGGGTGGTCCATAGAAAAGGATATCCCTGGTCTTAGAACAAGGGCTCAAAGAAGAGGGGCTCTCTGGTTCTCTAAAGGGAGAATCTAGGTAGCAGTATTATGATTTTGAGGGGAATTTGGTTTATTTTTACCTGGCTCCTTCAAGGCATTTAAATCTACAAACCACTGCAGCCATCATGGCAAAGGCTGAGTCCAGTTCATAATGTGTCATTTCTGGATGTGTCTTAAAAGCATTGCAAAGTGAAGCAATCCTTGCCAACCATTGTGAGGATTCCTTCAGCCTTTGAGGCCTCAGAGTTATGAAAAAGTCTATTGTAATGCCTCGTTGTGATTTATTAGTTCTAACAGCAAACATTGACTTTTTAAAAATCCAAATATATAAAGTGTGACTTGACATCCAAAGACTGCTTCCATAAGCACTCCACAAGAGTGCTCTTTCCTTACTTCTAGCCTCCAAGGACTTATGGATGGATAGACGATATCACAAAATGTTTAGCTCTTGCTGGATGTACTGTTGACATAAAAGCTCTTATGCTCTACAGTGATAGAGGGTAACTTGCATTTCTTAGCACAATTTTTCTTACAGTTCCAAATTAGGTTGGCAGACATGAGTTAAGTATACAAAATGTTTTTATACAAAGTACAGATGATATACATGGATGTTATACTCTATTACATTATTTATTGATGGATAATGATGATGTGAATATTAAATAATTGAGAGTTCCCTGTATACATAATGGTATTGATAAAACATACTTGGATGCTTTAATAGGACACTTGTCTCATTTGTACACAGAATTAAGCTGTAGGAATCAGAAATTGATGCAAATGATTGAGATAAATTATTATGGTAAATACATGAATAAGTAATGAGAAGAGTGAGAGAGAGAAAAAAAGAAGAAAATTCAGAAGTATAGACAAAAGAAAAGTTTTCTTTTGATGTAGGCGAGTGTCAAATGAATAGCAGAGATGAGGTTTCCTTTGCCTTGTGGCCTACCTTCTTGTATTTTTATCTCTCTGGATGATGCTGATTGACAACTGCTGTTTGCTTTTGTTTTCTAGATTTTAGGAACAGGGAAAGATTAAGTGGAAAATAATTTTTTTTTAATGACACAACCTAGAAGCTGTGCACATCAATTCAAATCACATTATTCACCAGAGTATAGCTGCAAGGGAAGCTGAAACTTGACTAGTTAAATGCCCCTCATCTCCCATAATTCAACTACTAAATGAAGAATGGCTGACAAGCTGCCTGAGGACAATTAATTAAAAAAAAATTGTGGTTAGTCACATGAGGATACATAACATTTAGACCCTAACAGCTGATAAAACTTTGTTTGGAGGTTTTGTTTTTTTTTTTTTTCCCTTTTTTATCTACCTAACAATCACTAGATAGCAAATACATAGTATTTTCCTTGGGGTGTTAAACTCCATCTGGGAAGGCAAACAATTAGATAGAAATTAATAACAATGTGTGAAGATGAAATACTGGAGAGACAGAGGGCAGGAGAGCCTAACCCTGTGAGAACACAGGGCAGGAGAGCCCAACCTAGTCTAGACATAACTGGGTCAGCAATGGCTTCCTGGGGGATCGCTGCTGCCCTGACACTTTGGTAGAAGTTCTCATTCTGGTGGAAAGTGGAAACGATTCCAAGCCCAGGGAGTAGAGACGTGGTGTAACTTTAAGGAATCTTCAAAGGACAAATCATTTGCAAGGCTGCCACAAAAAATGTTCACCAAGGCAGGAGCAAAGGAAAAGTATGTAGAATTTATGTAGAAAGGAAGAAGGATTGCTGAGCTGGAAGGAAGTACTCTTGGCACAGGTCTTACAGTGAAGGACAGAACCTTGATGAGCCCCAGATTCTGGGTTCTCTGCAGTGATTTGAAGCATGGACCTGGTTATTATTTGGCTGCACTCACCAATAAATCGATCAAGCTTTTCAACAAGAATTAGAGTATTCCTATAATTCTCCATTAATCATAGTCTTTTGGAAAGGTAGGAAGTGGTAGGACTCACATCTGTTTGGTTGTTTGGCACAAAGAATTAGCTCTCCTAGTGTTTATCTAGTGTTTCTTTACTAAAAGTGTTGTTAAGTTTGAATCATGATGAAATCAATTTTATTTGGGAACTGCTCTTGAGAATAGATAGCAAATTATTCTTTTAAAAAAAGAGGCCAATGAAATATTGTAAGATAATTATTAGGTAGAAGTAGAGGGACTAATTTGACTATTTTTACTAGTTTGGAAGAAAACTTTTTTTGTTGTTGTTTTTACATTGGAATCATATATTTCTGTGGAGGGACAGAAGGAGGAAGGAAGGGAGGGAGGGAGGGAGAGAGGGAGAAAATGTGTTTGTGCATACACATGCAGTTTTCATTCAATTGTTCTATTGATTTGACTTCTCCTATGATTATTTATTTATAACAGTCATTGAGAGCCTACCACAGTATTTTCAGTCACTGTAGCTTCTGGGTGTTTGAGTGTTGATAAATGGTAGTTGTTAAGGGAAAGACAGACCCAGTTTGTACTGGAATAGAGTGTAGTACCAGAGTCATGGTCTGTCATGCTTCAGCTTTCCTCCTGTGTCTCTGGTAGTTATTTATAGTCTTTACTGTGCAGTTCCCTCACTGTCCTCAGAATAGTCTGGGTGGAATTTTTCCCCTCTGCTCTTCTCTCCTTTTGTATGGCCAGTTCTACCACATCTACTTCTTTCACCATGACTGAACATTGCTTCATGCTTGGGATGTTGGTTTAGTCAATAGACTGCATGTTGTGAAAATGTAAGGACCTGAGCTCAGCCCTTAAAATGCACATGGAGTAGCTGCTCAGTGCTCCTCACTTGTAATCCCAGCACTGGGGAAGTGGAGACAACAAATCCTTTGGGGTTACTGGCCAGACACTCTAGTTTACTTGGCAAGATGCAGGCCAATGAGAGACCCTGACAAGGGATGACACCTGATGTTATCTTCTGACTTCCCCATGCATGTACACACATGCTCATCCCTACACACATGTATACTTGAACATACAACCTGTGAGTCATGACCCCTTTGGTAAACCTCTGTCTCTAAAAACATTAGGATTCATAACAGTAGTAAAATTACAGATATGACATAGTAACAAAAATAATTTTATGGTCTGGGGGTCACCACAACATGAGGAGCTGCATTAAAGGATCGCAGAATTAGGAAGGATGAGGACCACTGCTCCAGGCTTTTATTCACTGGAAACCAACTTAGATAGCGCTTGGAATTCACTAACAAAATTGAGAACCATTCCATCGATAACTGCACACCAGGGACATTCCAGTGAAAGGATAGAATAAAGGAAGGCAATTCTTCCCACAAATTCTCCCAGGACTTTCCAGGTGTAGTGGAGTGGTTCTTAACATTTACTGTGTACTACTATGGGTTGAGCACCATGCTCTCCATCGAAATGAACTACTATTCCAAACTTTCTTGTGCATAACTAAAGGAGCCCTATTTAAATTCAAATAGCCAAATGCCAATCAAAAAACTGCAAACTCCCTCTATCCCTCAAGCAAGCACAAGCAAGCATAAGCTTCCTTAGCTGACACCTTACTTATGCAGTTCCTAGCTTCTTTAGGGGAACCCCCCCTTCAGCTGTGGCCACCGAAGAATTTGACAAGAAGGTTGTACATTTGTACCATGAGCTTTTATCTATGAATAAAATCGCCAACTTTTCCAAGCCCCTCCCCAAAGAGGAGAATTTGGAAAGGCCTACAATGATATTAAAATATATTAAGTTTACAGAGCGTCTAGAAATTGAGTAACTCTTCATTAGCATGGGGCAGCAGGAAAGGGTTTGTGAATGAGGGCAGCTGCTCTGGGGTCTGGGGGTCTATCTGCGTTCTTGCTGTTAGAGGAGCTGTGACCTTTTCAGTAAAACTGGTTATGCTCCAGAGGGCAGTTTCAATGATTTTCTTTATTGTATCTTGCAGATCAATCTCCGACATGGCTGTTCCATTTAACCTGTATTCCCTAGGTTATTTCTTAAAGCGATTTATTGAACATTATCCTAAATTGAACTGCATTTACTATCCTTTGACCCAATTACTTAAATGGTTCCACATCCATTTGATTTTGATCATTCATCCTCTTGTTGTTTGCTTTTCCTCTCCCTTTCCTGTCAGTCACAGGATTCAGAACTGAAATCTCTTCCTTCCCAAATCACTCAGCTTGAGCAGAATGACAGACACCCCCATCCCCAGCTCTCTATCTGAATCCTGGTGACTTCAACAATTCAATTCTACAAAAATTCACGTAGAGCCTGCTTAGTCACAGGGCTGAGTGAGGACCTATTTGTCCCTTTTGTTCTTCGGAGTGAATTTGCTTGGCAAAAGTCTCTGATGGAGGGTGGGGGCAGGGGTGTGCTGCTCAGCTCTGGATCTTGTCAGCCCATTTTCCTAACCCCAATTTCAACTCCTCTGGGTTCCTCTCAGCTCTCCTCAGGCAGCTCAGCTAACATGCAACAGGTTCGTAGGCTGTGTTTGTGTGTTCGAGTGCTTGTAACTTCCAACTTGAGAGGGCAACGCATTTCTCCAGGTGTTCCTCTACACTAGACCTTCAAGTGCTTTCTATTCTCTGTCTAATAATATTTGTACAGTATGCCTGGGCCTGGTTCATATCTTGAATTGTTAAAAAAAGAAAACATCAATACAACTTGTCATTTTCTGTACTTAGGATTTTCCCTTTAAACTTCTGAACCTAAGGAAGATTCACCATCGTCCTCCATTTCTCTTCACCCTTGTAAACCAGCACTATGTTTTTATTGGCCTTTAGACTTGTTTAAGTAGAGCTAGCAGTAGGAATGAAAATGATTTTTTTTTCCCCTCCTGGGAAACCTGAATATTTATACTGCAAGAGTAAAGCCATCTTTAAACCAGGCTCCCTTTCTGTCTTTCCAGGATGGCTACCTTGGTGTGAAAGTGACAGTTTGTTAAGCTTTCCCATTATTTGCTAATTCCTGCCTCCATCTTGTGAGGTCAAAGCTGTGGTGGCCAAGGTTGCTGAAATCCTTTCCCCATCAGCTCTGCAGTCAACAGCAGAGTTTCAGGTGGAATGCTTCTCCCCAGGGTCTCACGCTGCCTGGTCCCAGTCAGTACAAGCAGGATTTGACCTGTTCCCTGGAGGTGGAGATCTTATATAAAGCCACTTAGCAGCTCCATGGCTAAAACCCCAGAAATTCCAGATTTGTGGATATTTGCCCTGATCACTCAAGCATGCTATAGTTTGAGCTGTGGGTTATATTTTGAGTGACGGCCATTTGATTCAACCATGACATTGAATAGAGATTGAATTACCAGGGTGTCGAGTTTACTGAAGGGAAAGACAAAACAAAGTGGGGGAAAATAATGGCAGGGGAGTAGGGTGGAATCTGGTGGCACATGGAAGGAAATGGAACGAGTCAGCTATCTGAACGAGCTGAGACAGGGGAATTACACTCATTAGTCCATGAAGTGTTTTCTAAAGCCTTGAGCAATTCTGGTCCTCTGTGAGATGTTTCTTTATGTTACAACCAAAATAAAGTTCTGTTCTGAACAAAAGGGGGGAAAAGATAGATATTAAAGAAATTTGAGTGGGGGTAGGGACATGGGTCAGTTGATAAAATACTTGCACATCCTTAGAATCCATGTTAAGAACAGATAGGCATAGCATAGAGGTATGCACTATTACCTATCCTAGCACTAGGGGTGGGGAGATAGGTGAGACCCAGAATCTTGCTGATCAACCAGTCTGGTCTCCCTGGCAAGTTCTAGGTTGTAGAAAGACAAAACAAAACAAAATAAAACAAAACAGCAGCAGCAACAACAACAACATCAAAACATGGGTAGAACTTGTAGAATGACCCTGTGGTCATCATCTGACATCCACCCTCACACATGACCACACATGACCACAGATGACCACACACACATATCACAGTAAGAAAGAAGGCCCAGGAATGTAGTGCAATTGGTAAATTGCTTGCCTAGTATGCATAGAGCTTTGAGTTGGATCCTTAGTATATAGTAATCTGGTTGTGGTTGTGCATACCTACAATCCTATCACTAGCAAGATGAGCCAGACCAATCACTAGTTCAAGGTCATTCATGATGTGGTGGTTTGAATATGCTTGGTCCATGGAAAGTGGCACTACTAGGAAGTGTGACCTTGTTGGAGGAAGTTCATCACTGGGGGTGGGCCTTGAAGCTCCACCTGTGTGAAAGAGACCCTCCTTCCAGCTGCCAGTCTGTTCTTGCTGCCTTTGGTTCAAAATGTAGAACTCTCAGCTCTCCCAGCACCATCTCTGCGTGTATGATGCCATATTTCCTGCCATGAGGATAATGGACTGAACCTCTGAACCTGTAAGCCAGCCCCAATTAAATATTATCCTTTATAAAAATTGCCTTGATTATGGTGTCTTTTTACAGTAATGAAATACTAACTAAGGCACTTGGCTACATAGAGTTCAAGGAAGCCCGGGCATATGAGATTCTGTTTCAAAACAAAAAAATTAAAAACAACCAAAAACCAAACAAGACAACAAAAAAACACAACAATAAATACAAAGCATTCCTTTATATTTGAACATATTAACTTTGATCTTAGAAATATTTCTTTCTCTCTTGGATTTACTCTATAGCAAATGGGGAAGAAAGGTTTGATCCCTCCTTTTGTAATATGCTTCTTCTCTTGGGCTGTCTGGACTCTATCAGACTCTCACCAGTAAAATGATATGACTGTTTGGTAAACAATTGACAGAAATGTTACTCTTGCTTGCAGCTGTGTTATATTCCAAAAGAAGGTAAGGTCCCAATATAATTTGGTATAATGTACCCTGAAAAAATATTTTCTTCTGGGTGTGTGTGTTCTAAGTTGCTAAATACTGTGTTTATGTGTGTGTGTGTGTGTGTGTGTGTGTGTGTGTGTGTGTGTGTGTCTAATATGTGGTGAATCTCTCTATTTGAGATTCAAAACTTCATGTAATAATATATTTCCTCCTGAACAATAGTAGCTTTCTCTCAAGAATTAAAAAGAATTATCTAACACAAACTCAAAGTCTAGAGACTAGTTTGAGTAACACCACTATCAGCTGTAAGCTTCTGAAATATGTCCATGTGAAGATTCTGAGATTTGGTTACTTTTTTTTTTCCTGTTGTTTGTTTTGTTTTTGTATGAAAAACACAGTTTGGAACTTTCCAGTGTTCACCTTGGTGTTATGTATTTGATTGTTTCTGCTTGCCCTGTCACCTGTACACATTCCTCCGTCTATTTTTTTTTTTTCCCTAGAATGAGACTGGCTGCTCCTGGCATTTGGCATTTGTTATAGCTGCTTGTATTTTTTCCAGATGACTTCAGTGCATGGATCAGCACTATGTACATAAAGTGCTGTGTTTTTCAAAAGGCAGAATTTAGTCTAACCCTTTTATATAGAAGAAAATAAAGCCATATGGAAAGATTTCATTTTTCAAATGCACTTTTAGCAGACAGAACATTTAAATTCTGCCTTTGCAGACAACAGGTTGAGTTCGTCTGGAGTCATTCTTGCTGTGGACTCTTGAGTTTGCCCCCAGAGCCGTATACTGTCTCTTGGCTTTGTATCATATTCAACATGCCCTCTGCCCTTGTTTAGACAGATGCAAAGAGTAAAGGGGACTTAGGCAGATATTCTGGACAGCCAGACAAAGTCAGACATTCTTTGAAACTGATGCAATCTAAGTTTCAGAAAAGACCACAAAGCTCCAAAGACCTTTATCTGTTCTCCAGAGATGCATCCGGGGGCCTCAAGCCAAGCAGTGGTATCTGTGGTCCATGGTGCATGGATACGTCTAATCCTGCTAAAATAGAAAATGCTTTTCTGAGCTGGCGAGACTGCCTTCCTTTGGAGATCCTACCACTTTGTAGAAGAAAACTTTCATGGAATCACGGAGTAAAGACAGCGGCCAAGAAATGTGCTGGAAGACATCTGCCTTACATATAACAATCTGCTGTTCAGAAAACAAAACTCAGATTCAGGAAAGCTTAGAAACTATGCTTTGCTTGAGAAAGATAACAATGATGAATAGAAATCGATCTGGCTGTCTTTAAAACCACACTTCTTACCTGTTTGTGGATGGGTAAACACTGACTGTAGTCAGGCAGCCTTGGGTTGTGCCTCTTCTCACTTGCTGGGGGCCTCTTGACTCTCAGGTGAAGGCCTGAGACTTGGAGGACACATTGTCATAAGTGTCCCAGAGAGCATGGGAAAAAGCAGTTGAAAGACCCAGCCAGCGAAAGGAGTTTTAGGTATATTCTCTTCGCCAGTTCCTGGTTACTACAATAATAAGAAACTGTTGCTTACACACTATGGGGGGGTGGGGGAATGGGCAAGCATATTCGAATTGTGCATTTCTTAACAAAGTGATTGGCAGCAAAGTATAGATTAGTATGGAAGATTCAATAAAGATCTGAATTGAAAGCAGCTGTAAAATTATTAAAAATCAAGTCAGAACACATAACATATACTTTTTACCAGTTTTATTGTTTTCTGGATTCTTTATATTTTGGTGGTATCTAAATAGTGCATGCATGAGACTTTTGAGCTTTCTATTTTATTGTTATAAGTGAACTTTAAATGCTTAAATATGTCACAGTAGGTATCTCCTGGGTGTTTTTCATGGCTGGTGTACTATATTTCAAATGGCATGTTGTAAGGCAGTCATAACTGGGAATCTAATTTTGTTATCTGCAATCAGTGATTTTTCCTTTATAGAAATTTTAAAATTTCATTTATTGTTATTGCATGTATGTGTGTGTGTGTGTGTGTGTGTGTGTGTGTGCATGTGGGTGCAAGAGAGAGGGGGGATGGATGAATGAATAAGTGAATGACTGACTGAATGAATGAATTTGGAGGTCAGAGGGTATCAGTACCTTCCCTCCCCTGTGAGTTCTGGGAACTGATTTCAGGTTGTCAGGCTTGTATAACAAGTGCCTTTACCCCATGAGCCATTTTGCAAGCCCCACCTTGAGATAAGTCTCACTATGTATGGGATGCTCTGTGTAGTCCAGGCTGGCCTTCGACTCGTAGTAATCCTCTTGCCTTAGCTTTCTTATTGATAGGCTTACAGGCTTGAGGCACTTGATGCAGGTTTCTTTTGTTTGTTTGTTTGGTTGGTTGGTTGGGGTTTTTTTTTTTTTTT